>OX578139.1:151243902-151313902 GCA_951213105.1 Amaurobius ferox | reverse complement strand
GACCAATTAAATATTCGCCCGTAGATAAGGAAAATGTTCTCTTCGAAAGTGCATAAAAATTGAATAACTTAAATTAACTAAATCGAAATGTAAAAAAAAAGGGCTCTGCCCTGTAAACATTAAACTATGTAGGTACATGTCAACAAAAATTGGAGGTCTTTCTATTGCTATCCTGTCCAGTACGTGCATTCGCAGTTCAAACGCTTTTCCTTTGAATTTGACATTAAATATTTCCTGAACTACATTTTAAATCGAAAACCGATTTATATCAGAGTGTTTTCGCAATATTTCTCTGCAAATGTACCAACTTTCATGTTTTTATATGCTATAGGTTTTGCGGTACGTAACAGAGAAACTTGAGGAACGCGAAATTTGTCAAACGGCGGCGGCGGTGGTGACAGAGACAGCTACATTTTTTTTTAATATAGAGAAAAAAGTTTTTATCAGATGTTTCTCTTTCCAGCTAGTCCTGCCTTAGCTAACATCGTGTGAATGCAAAAAAATATATTACCAGTCATCAAAAGTGTAGTTATTTACGTTTCGCAGTATGATATCGAATACGTGCACAAAGTACCAGATTCCTGATATTGTTCTGCTATTGTCTTAGAATTATATTCCTTAAATTTGAAATATAATTATACCAGTTCCCTGTACTTAATATAAAATTTAGGTAAATAACCACATAGCTTGCTTGACAAATTAATTGATTTTATTTCTTACAATACCTGCTCAAACACATTTATTATCATCAAATAACGATTCCTATCATTTCAAATGGGTCCATCATTTATCCAGACTGCAAACTTACGAGAAGGTTGGTATCAAACTCTGCGAAATTACGAGAAGGATGATATCAAACGCTGCTAACTCTGTATTCTTTCAATAATACTGAAGATTCGAAAAATACCTGGTCATGCATGTGGCGTATAAAAGACAAGTCTAATATTAATACCTATAATGATAACCTGGTATAATGAAATACGTATAATGAAATACGTATATGATAACCTGCCGCAAGTTAATTTACTGTGTTGCCCGGTTTTCCTGAAATTCTAAAGGATTGATATACATAAGTATCCTCAATAACAAAAATGAAGTGACATAGTTGGATATATTAAAATGTATTGAAATAATCTTTGTGTTAAATTTGTATAACATTAACTTTATCATAATATATTATATTAAACAAAAATCAGCCTTTACCACAATTATTGTTACAGATAACTATTTTACTTAGAGCCGGATATTATGATACAGTGGGCGAAATTTAGACTTAGTAAACTAGCTACTGATTTAAATTCAGCCTTCAATTCTTTTCCTCAATTATTTCATATAAAGTGTTACGCGATTCATCTTTAGTGCACCTCGTGGGCTCTTTGTCCAATAGTATTGGAATTTTCTACTGAAAAACGGTACCAAACACATTTTTAGAAGGACTTGCTCTCACAAGATAACGTGACTGCACACTCGAAGTCTTAGAAGAATTATATTCGCAATAGTTCAACTTCCAATTCTACAATCCATTCCAATTCTACAATCGAAGTTATGGAAACTACTCAAAGTTATCAAGCATACTTGAAGTCATAACAGTATACTTAAAGTAATAGAAACATCTGAACTTTTTCAAATGGGCCGTGCGATGTTACTCTGTGATATCCCCCCTTGTTCCCATTGACTTTCTAAGATCCAATTTCCCATTGGCTCCAATCATGTGGGCTCTTGCAGCCTTGCTTGCGACCATTAAAATCCCGTGCCATGAGGTTAAATTTCTTGGCCATAAATGAAGTTGAATAATATATAACATAGAAAAACGAATAAACAATTAATGTAATAGCTATATGAGCAGATTAGATGTGTTCAAAATATTGTTACTAATAGATAGTAAGTCGGACCATTTATGTTATAGTTAATGAGACTGATGCATCTATGATATTTTTTATGCTTGAGTTTGCTTCAAAATTGCAGATTTGGGATCTGAACGTGATCCCTTTTCATTTATCTTTACAATGTTTCTATTTGCAAGTTTTATCCCGAACAGACCCTTAGTTATGCTTTGCGTCTCGTTCGCGACTCACAACGTGTTAAACCATTTTATGATTTTCTGAATATTCAGTAAATGCTTTTTTTTGTTTTTACGACATTTTTATTGGTTACCATTTAATTTATAAACCGTTTTCCTTTTTATTGTATTTTATAATTAAATTATTCTTTAAATGCCCCGTATTTAAAAATGTAAAATGATTAATATATAAATTTTATCTGGTGGTTATAGCCTGTGTGTAAGCTCACGTTCGGTACTATTTTCACTTTGTCCCTGATGAGGGGCGCGGTGATGACCGGAAGAGCTATGGCTATGCAATTTTAGTAGTACATCGTTAAAGGATATTTTAATAAAATACTTTTAATTATGGCCAATTTTTTGGTTGTCTTTTTTTTAAAGTATTGATATTTAGATGTCTTTCTATACAATTGTATTTTACCAAATTCTTTAGTTTCAACGCATATGTAGTAGAGCATAATTTTTACCACGCAGGCGCATAAACATCAATCGCTAACAGGAGAAAGAATATATATATAATCGTTAATAAATGCCCAGTTTTTGACATCAACCGAAGAACTTTTTTGTTAGAAGATATACACCCGTCGTTTTAGTAGGTTTTTTTTACCGTTTTTTAGTTACCTTACACCTTTCTGGTAGGTCGGACAATCTGGGTCTCAACAACAACAACACCCGTCGTTTTGAACTTCGGGATAGCAAACCTTTGGCGAAAAAAGAGAACACCTTTAGAAAAATTAAAGAGTAAAAATAAACATGCATATTTTGATGTAAAAAACTACATATGAAGGAAAAGTTTTGCAGATTTGGTTTAAAAATCTTTAAAAAGAATGTTCTTCGATCCTTCCGATGATGTCAAGATGGAGGCTCTGCCATAATTCGTTTTATCGCCAATTAACAGATTTGAGAAAAAATTGCTCAAAATCGCTCTTCAACATAAAATATCTGCCTTTCTTTCAATAAAATAACTATACTTTCTCTCATTCTAAAGGCTCCTCAACGACAGACAGTTGTCAGGTTTGGCCCTCTGACTTGTCATGACTGTCTCAGGGCGCATCTTCATATAATTGGACTTATATTTTATGTGACCTAGGACAGCCTATGTCTGGAAAATACTTGAACGAGTGTCCTGCACTAGTGACTTTTAATTCAATCATTGAGAAATACTGGAGTGCTAGCTGCTAATGTCCTAGCGGCCAAACGACATGATGCTGTAAACATCAAACAAACAAAAATTGACACATCATAAAATAATTCAAACTCTAATTCAAAATCTGAAAAAAATATTTTTGATTCGTATTGTCTGGAGACATGAAGTACCTCTGTATTGAATATAGCCGATGTCCAAAACTTTGATATTCACTACAGATGCCATATACAGAAAGATAGACAGACAAAAGTCATTTTCAATTATTTAAGATATAAGTTTAATAAGTGTGCACGTCCGGTCTAATAAACAAAACTCTCCAAAATTACAATACAATGTATGCTTATTTAGCTTATAAATGTTTAATAAATACCATAAAAAATAAATGTGTATTTTGAAAATCAAAATCAAAAATTAAAAAAAACGATGCCTTAAGAATGTCATTATTTTCATTCGTTAATATCTCAACTTCCCTGTTTTTGACTTAAGTGGTTTTTCCCCCCAGCTCTAGATATATAATAATAACTATTATAATTTATAAATGCTAATGGTTGTGTTTGTTTTTGAAGACACCCTCCTTTAAGACTTTTGACCCCCCCCCCTTGAGTTCGTTACCAGCCCCTCTTCAATTTCTCCACTGGCTGCTGTTTTGGTCTTTTGTGTCAATTCCTACGCATTAGTATTTATTTAATGAGTAGTAAATTACTCTTTTCGTCTATTTCGCTTTCATGCCGAGTTCGCCTCTTGATTTTTTTAATTCGCCGCTAGGGAAACTTCAATTGATTTTATTCCATTAGTCAAATAATTGCATATTTATATTTTTTCAAGCTAAGAGCTGATTATTGATATCCATATAGCTACTATACATCAATAATAATGTATAACTTTAGTGTAGACAGATCTAACGTGTATACTTGTAGATCTTTTCTTACAATGTTATAGGGGTGCAAAAGGCATTTCTAGTAACCTGTATTCATGAAGCAAAAATGAATATTTATACATGTTATTTGCAATTTCATCGAATTATTTTATATATTTGATGCATATGTGAATATTACCTCATCCAATTACGGAAACCAGCAAATAGGAGAAATTTCAATTATTCCTTACATAACACGCAATAATTATTTGTTTAATAAATACATATTAGATAATAATTTTCTGCTACGCAATTCTCAATATCATTTATGTTTTCATATACATGCACGAAACATTTGTTCCCCAGGGAAATAAATACTGCATCCAGATTGCAAATAAAGATTGCCTGCATTATTTGAAATCAGCAATTAAGGTTGTTATGAACTTTATTTGTATTTGTTTAAGTTGTGTCAGTATTACGGTTGTCTGTTTCAACTTCATGCATCACACATGGGGGTCTGTAGTGTATATCCAAGTACTTTTGCAATGAAATAAATGATTAAGATTCCAATTCATATTTTGGTAAGAATTATATTTCGTTAAAATTTTAGACAATTATTTATATCAAAAGTAACATTTTTAATATTATACAAATGATGGAGGGGAGAGGGTTATTTTCTATAAAAATATGTACTGCATAAATGTGCATGTCTAAAATCCAAAAATAAAATAATGTACGAGTATTTAGTCATACCTAATTTGAATATCCTTTATCAAATTTTGTCATGCAATAAAACTTATATGTCTTAGATCAAGACGTGTTTACCTTGAACACCATGAAATGTGAAACGACCTTCTTTTTACTTTCCCTACATACATAGTATGATGGAAAAGGAAAATATTGTGACAGTGTCAAAAGTATAGTATGAGTTTAACATTTCAAGCTTATCTGACTTCCAATCGATTGTCAGTTAGAATATGTATGTAATGCGAGAATCTGATAAAAACTGATAACAGCTTTATGTAATGACATATGATTTACATGTATTTTCAAACTGTGCATTCCACCAGAAGTTGTTGCATTGTATTTGTAATTAACTAGAATGTGATTGACTATTGATCAAGATTTGATATTTATAATAATATTAATTATTATTAAACATACCACTACTATCTTGATGATTTAGAAATGTTAAGATTTTTTAAGTTATTGGCCAGATTATAAATATTTATTTATATGTAATCTATATATATCTAATAGTTATTTTTTGTATTTCAAACCTTGTTTATCTTATGTTTTTCCACTTTTTACTTTTGATTAGTAATTTTGTTTCTATTTTCTTGAATAGAAACACTGTTTTTATATTTTATTCTTTATCTCTGGCAACACGGAACGAAAATATAAATTTTTCAAAATATTGCACGTTTTTCAAATATTGCTTTGCATAACATAACATAAATATTTTAAATGATTGAGTTAAAAAAATCAAAACGTATTAAAAACTAGCAGTGTACCAGCTCTTTGTACGGAATATATAATACAAAGAATCTTTAAATTCACTATTTAGAGTAAAATCCTATAGTACTCCAAAGGGCATTGTTATTCAAAACTTTCTATTCAGATATTTAATAATACTTTCTTAAAACTAAGTATAGACTAATTTATCTTTACAGCCTGATCTGAAGAATAAAACATCTAAGCCCGGCTTGTAAACAAATTTACAAAAAATATCAAATTGGATCAATATATGTCAACATGAAATCACTGTGGAATTGGATCACCGTATGTCAAAATGAAAGCACAAAATGCTGTTAGAATATATTCACGTACCATTTTAATTCTACAATAACAATTATATAAACACAATGTATGGATTTAAAAAATGTTTTCCAAAATAAAACAGATGACTTAAGAAACTGAAAATATCGATTATCCCCAAAGCATTTCAAGTCGCAGTGAATGTAATTCAGTCAAAAATGCAATTTCAATAAAACTCATTTTATATGCATTTCTTAATAAATTTAATCGGAAAATATTTAAAACAATCGTATGTTGTATAATCTCATTATACTTAATTCCGTTGCTTAGCAACATGATATCATTTTCTTCATATAATTTTGCGGAAAAAATATCGTCTGCATAATGAACTGTCTATAAAAGGTTTAATCATGGAGACAAAAGTAAGGAGTTAAAACTTCAAATTAAGAAAGCGCCAATATATTTTGAGACAATAATTGAGGTGGCTCTCGGATAAGATAAGTAGCCCTGCATTATAAATTTTTCTATGGTGAAAAACCTAAAATATTTATTTAAACTGTCAATTTTGTAAAATTAAATTATTAGTGCACTGTAAAGTTGTACTGAAACAATAAAGAGATTTCCTACGTATTCAAAATTATTTTATCCCTCAATTCCTTTTTATCTCCACACATTCTGTATTCTATCCTACAACTATGAAAAAATACTGGTTAAATATACTCATAATAAGTAAACATTTAATTTAAAAATAATCAAAAATACATATACTAAATACTGCGACTTTATGTTGTATCAACTAACAATAATAGCTACTTTACTAACACTAGTTACACCTAGATATAATTCTCAAAACATTACGTCGTTGTCAAGCATTTCTTGCATAGGAGTTTCACCTCATTCTTTCTATTCTCTCATTATATTGTAGTGGGACTCATTCTCATTATATTGTATGCGGGACTATTACAAGGTTTCCCAGGAAATTCGGTGCAGCCGTTCTACCGTGTTGATGAGACAGACATACAAATAAATAAATGGGCAGTTTTCAATTTTATTCATATAGGTAGGTTTACTTTCTATATGCATATACAGGGTGTTTCAAAAATAACTGACACATTTGAAAAATGCAATAAAAGAAAACAGAAGGCCATAGAAAAGTAGCATTTGCTGCATTGTACTTGGAAAACCAAAGAATTTTATTCAGCCAATTTTCAAAATCTGTTACAAAGATGACCAACAGATGACACTGCTGATTGGGAGAAACTAATAAACGGTATGACCATGTTGCAAAAACTACAATACGATGTTTCCAAAATAACCACCATTTGCAGCAACAACATAACGCAGTCTGAGAACAAAATTTGCAGACTCCTGTGCAAACATTTCAGTCGGAATGGTCAGGTCAAGCTATCATCCGCTATTCCAACTAATAAACCATTTTCAACGAATAATCCAACAACAACTTGAAATCTTTGAGGAACATACGCTAGAAGAATGCTGAGCAAAGTACAGAATGGAGTACTGGCAGTATTCGTTTTCCTGCAGCTATCACACAACCGCAGCGCCATCTGTTGGTTATATTTGTAACAAATTTTAAAAATGAGTTGAATATAATTCTCTGGTTTCCCAAGTACAATGCAGCAAACGCTACATTTCTATCGCCTTCTGTATTTTTTTAATGCATTTTTCAATTGTGACAGTCATTTTTGGCACGCCCTGCATATTATGCGACAAATCTGCCAACATCATTTCCTGTGGATCTAATTCTTCCCATTTATGAGAAAAGTTCCTTTTCGTAATAGTTTGGTATTTGACGCTCAAGAAATCGCTCACAGTCATTTATTTCATAGCATATTAATGAAATGTCAATTACATTTCAATGGATATTTTACACATGAGTTTGAATAAGGCATTCTGTTTGGACTCGTAATTTGTCAAAAGATGCCAGTTTCAATTTCAGAGATAATTATTCAATGCGGAAAACATTATGTTGCGAGTCTTTTTCATAATTATTTTGCTATGGAAATATTTAAGTCAATCCATTATGTAGGAAACTTCGTCTTCAGCAGATATCTGATATATATTTAATAATTTCCCGGATTCGTAAGTTTGTCTGTCTATACGAGTACTGAAAATCAATGATGCCAATGTATACTGATTATTTCTCGAAAGAATTGAGCAAATCCAATAAATAATTTTTATGATTACTTCAATCGATAAACGTATCCCTACGTTTGTATGTCGATATGTGTACTTCTGTCAACGCATACTGAATAGTTCTCTAAAGAATTGAGCAAATCACATAAAAAATGTATGATTAATTTAATCGATGCACGTATCCGTACGTTTGCATGTCGATATTTGTACTTCTGTCAATGTATACTGAATAGTTCTCGAAGGAATTGCGCAAATCAAATACTTTATGATTACTTCAATCTGTAAAGGTATCCGTACGTTTGTATGTCGATATGTGTACTTCTGTCAATGTATACAGAATAGTTCTCGAAAGAATTGAGCAAAGCATATTAAAAAAATGATTACTTCAATAGGTAAAGGTATCCGTTCTTTTGTATAACGATATGTCGAAGACCCAAACCGTCCGACTCATCCGAAGGCATAGAGCATCCACTTGGACAGCTGGGTATGTCGATATTTGTACTTCTGTCAATGTATACTGAATAGTTCTCGAAAGAATTGAGCAAATCAAATACACAATTATGATTACTTCAATCGGCAAATGTAAGCGACGGATTGTTTATTTTAGAGATTAGAATTGGGGAAGACCCGACATATTTAGTTAGATTAAACGTTCTCATATTGTATCAATGCTTCTATATCTAAATTTTAGAAAGTCTGTTTCACCCGTCGTTATACTAACTTTGCTGCCAGGGCCGCTAGAAGTTAAAAGGTTAGCAAGATGTTGACAAATATTTCACATATTTACTGTTATTTTCGCAAAATTGTCGCCAAATGTCAGTGTGATAGACATATATTCCTGTAAGTTTTCATCTTGTTTATTTTATAATTTTTTAACAAACCGATTTGCTTAATATAAAGGCCAATCGTTAGTCATGCCATATTTAAGAAGTGGATGGGAACAGGGAAGGAATCGAGGTATACAGTGGTCGCACAGGTTATGTAATTTTTAATTTTCAGTTCTCTCCTGTGAATTTGGACTATTTTATGTAAATAATGGGCAAATAAGTTTGTCCCTCATAGGGAGGCCATACTTTTTAGGGCATAGACTCCTTTGCTTTGTAGCCGTGTCCGATCTCCTCTATGTGGTACATTAATCTGGTGCTTGAGAGTGGGTCTAGCCCTATAATCAAACGGGATCGAACTCGGAAGACGCGAGTTTGATTCCTGGAGCTGCTCAAATTATACCCGTGTCTATGAGGAGCACGGTCGCAATAAATGTATGGGTTCGAAACTCCTCCTGAGAGTTTGGGGAAACTAGAGTACGGTTCCTGTGACTGTCAACCCTACTAGAGTACGATCTAAATTTGGTGGCACTGTCCCGTACATACTAAAAGGTACCGTGCACCTTTGGGTAGGTCAGAATGTCTGGGATAGAAATAAATAAATAAATATGGAGAAATGGACATGCTTTTCTAATATCTGCCCAAAACCGTCGACGATTGGATTCTTTGCCTAGTAAGCCCTCTTAAGTCCACGTCAATGCATGGTAAACCCACTTGGTAAGCCTACGTCAATGTATGCGTTAATCTTGTTTCCGTAGGTAGAACCTCTCGGGAATGTAGATCTAAACCCGATTCATTAGCATTTTTATGTGACTTAAAAAATTTTAAGTTACAAGGGCTTTTTACGGTATTTTCTAAATATTATATGTGTGAGCATTCTTGATATTTCAAATAAACATTTGGAAAAAATGGCAATATCTCTGTTGTTAAATCTAGTGGAAATAAAGTTGCGATAAATTGATGAATGAAATATAAACGTTTTTTTAATTGGCGGGCATATATAAATATTTGAAAATAAATATCGTTTATTAAGACATGCTACAAACATGTAGATCCTTTAAAACTTTTTATAGCATTTTTGATATTTTAACAATAGTTTCCTTTGCGTAAACTATTTAGTGTAATGAAAGTTGAAGCTATTTCTGATAAAAAAAGGGAAGTGGAAACTTATTTGAAAAATTCACAGCAATACGAAAGAAATGTCTGTGATGTTGCGTCTTAATTGCTTAATCACTTAGTGGTTTTCTCCTGTTCGAACGAATAACAAGTCGAAGTCATGTTTCAACGACATAAAAATAATTCTTTTTTATAAAACAAAAGTAATGCGATGGTCGTAAAATTTTTATTTTCGCGGATAACAATGTGAACAAAGTTGAGAATGACTTCTTATTTAATTTGCATTGTAAGCTTTATGCTAGTATTTAAATGTTGTATCCATATGATGATTGTATTCCATAGGGATTGTGCATTGTCAGGATTTTTACTTTCTCATACGTAGTATTGAGAAAGTATTGTTTTCACGGAAATTTTCGATTTCGAGATTTTGATGCTAATATAAGTTTTTAGACCTCCTGAACACCTTTTGACTATTTTTGAAGTGCTATCCGTCTGTCTGTTTGTCTGATGTCTGTGATCGAGTTCTTGTATATACGATAGCGGCTACAAATATTAATGGATTTTCACGAATATTATATTTATATTATGCTTTATATAAAATCTATTTATATTATTTTATATTTATATATAATATATATTTATATTAATTATATTATGCTTTGTTATAAAAATATCTAAAACGAGATAGAATTTTTTTAGATTAGAGCAAAAACTTCAAAATTTATATGAAATTTTATATTGTATTAACATGGCAGCATAGGATAAAATTTTGAAGCAATCATACATGAAAGGGTTTATTTATGGCTCAATCGTCACAATACTTTATAGTTCTAATCATTGTTGTGATAGATAGCCGAGATACAATTTTTTGTTCGTATCGTTATTAGTCCTCTCGAGGGACAAGTTACTCCCTCCCCCCTGTTATGTACATTGTTAAGTATGGTATCAATCTAAAGATATTTTCAAGGTTTTTAAAATGAAAGGCAACGCACTATAATTGTAATAATCTGTACCTTTCGTAAGATTGAAAAACCCGTTACGAAATCAATTATGAAACAAAAAACTTTCAGGAGCTCCAATTTATCTTTGAAGTTATCTGATATTAAAGAAGATTCAAAACAAGTATGATCAGAAAAATAGTGCCGATAGATACGATATACATATTTTTCAATATTTTTCTTCTAAATTTTGAGAAAGAGTTTTTTTAAATGAATTCTGGTACGAGGAATTATCGTCACTCCAGTTATTTGATTATTATTTACTCCAGTTACTTGATCGTCACTCCAGTTATTTTTTTATTCAAGAACAGGAAAATACAGATATACGTATGTTAAAAAATACATGTATGATTTTGTAAAATAGATTTATATATTAATTATATGAAAATAAATATATCTGACCATGTGACAACCGCATTGATTTCCCAATGCAAGGGGCCGATTAAGAAAAATGGATGAATTATTTGTAAAGGCCTAATCTGTACCTTTCGTAAGATTGAAAAAACCCGTTACGAAATCAATTATGACACAAAAAACTTTCAGGGGCTCCAATTTATCTTTGAAGTTATCTGATATTAAAGAAGATTCAAAACAAGTATGATCAGAAAAATAGTGCCGATAGATACGATATACATATTTTTCAATATTTTTTTTCTAAATTTTGAGAAAGAAGTGTTTTTTAAAATGGATTGTGATACGAGGAATTATCGTCACTCCAGTTATTTGACTATTATTTACTCCAGTTACTTGATCGTCACTCCAGTTATTTTTTTATTCAAGAACAGGAAAATACAGATATACGTATGTTAAAAAATACATGTATGATTTTGTAAAATAGATTTATATATTAATTATATGAAAATAAATATATCTGACCATGTGACAACCGCATTGATTTACCAATGCAAGGGGCCGATTAAGAAAAATTTATGAATTATTTGTAAGGGACGAAAAAGAGAAAGTCTAACATATTTATGTATAATAAAAGATAGGCTTATAAAAAATATTATATATAGTGTTTAGTGAAATTTTTAGGATATTTATTTTTAAATTGTAAATTAGTCCGAATTATTTTTGACTATATTTAATAACGCGTTTCACTATTTTTCTGATCATACTTGTTTTGAATCTTCTTTAATATCAGATAACTTCAAAGATAAATTGGAGCCGCTGAAAGTTTCTTGTTTCATAATTGATTTCGTAACGGGTTTTTCAATCTTACGAAAGGTTGCAATTAAATTGCAATATCCATTTAAGTTGTTTTATTCCTGGACATACATATGTGAAAGGGTTTGCGAGTCTAATAAAAATGCTGAGGTATCTCACGCCTATTATCTTTAGAAAGTTACATTAAAGAAAGTTCATAAAGCAGTACAAAAGCCGTTTGAATCCGGTAACTAAGAACTAGAGTGAACTGCTGTTAAACCCGCATACAATAGATCAGCTCTCTCAGTCCGGCAGGCCTCTCAAACAGCATTTGGGTGTGTCCAACAATGATGGGGTACATTTATTATAGTAAACTATATGGATTTACTTGCATATTTCTGTTCATTTAACTTTACCTTATACATGGAAAATAATTTAAATGTTTTTTCACATACTGTACGCTGTAATGAAACTGCTTTAATATGTGTATGCATCAATAATGTACTGCTACAATATGTGTAATAATTTAAGTAAGAAAGTATCACATTTATTGCCCATAATTTTGTTTTTCTATGATGCTTTCAGTTTTTAACTCAATTTCATTTTGGCATTCGATAATCAGGCACCTTTTAATTTCCTGAACATGGTATATTATTTGAAGTGTAGTCTATATGCATTGTAGTATATGATAAACAGTACGGATTACGTGTTTCGTGTGTGTTTTAAAATAAATGTGTTTTTTAAATTTCTTTGAAATTATGAACTGTATTTAGTCATAATACATATATTGTTTGTAATCTCTGATTTTCTTCCAAATCAGTATTTAGATAATTTAACCAAATGTATCAGACGGTTTTGGGGCCATTAATATTAATGAAATGTATTGACAGTAATATTAATCTTCCGTAAAGGGTTTCAATTACCTAAATTTAATTTTAGCTCAGTCTTTTGCTTAAAGTACCAAAACTTTTTATATGTATTAGATATTAAAATCATAAGTTAAGTAATTTGATTCGATAGAAAATCCAAGCACTAAGTTCCGTATGTTATTCATTTTTAATTAGTTGATTATTTGTAGAACCTCATTTAATAATTTCACTGCAGGCTGCAAATAAACATTAACCGCTATAATAAATAAATGGCCAATTCATTTAGAACAATCTTCAAATATTTTATTAATCACTTTATAACAATTGTTCTATATTCACTATTTGCTTTTCTTTGCGTGAAAAGTGTCTCTAGAAACAATATTGTTAAACCAACATTGTCAAAAGTAAAAAGGGTATAGCCTAAATTATTTTCCTTTTGACTTGCTCAATTAGCTGTTTTATGGGTACCAACTGTAAGGACATTCTAAAGATATATATTTTTCTTCACAGATGTTAGGTCAAAGAAATAGAATTTAAGGAAAGGAATGTTCACTTATCTAACAATCGAAAATAAGCATGAATCAATTTGTAAAGAAAGCTCAATTTATAAATAATTTAAATTAGTTATAAATAAATATAAAGCTCAAAAATAGCTAAATTTATACAGACAGCTCTATGTACTGCAATACTTCTCATTATACTGTTATATACTGCAATATACTGAGATTGATTTCTGAAGAAAGCTCAATATACTGAAATTAATTTATGAAGAAAGCTCAATATACTGCAATATTACTCAATAAACTGTAATAGACTGCAGTATACTGAAATCAGTTATTAAGAAAGCTCGATATACTGCAATACTACTGTAATGGAACGAAATGGGACAGCCATTTTAATAATATGTGCCACTGGTACGTGTCAAGGCACCATATGTGGCGAAACGATGGCGGCCTCATGTTGTAAAAGGAACTTCACGCCGGGGAAATTTAACGGCGTTTGTAATAGGAATGCACAAGTAACTGGAGCGCGATCGCTGCGGGCGGTTTCTCACAGGCATCGGAGATGATGGGAGATCCGCGCAGATGTGGCAATGGTATCAATACATCGTATATAGTGATTGGGTGCTGATGGTGGCGTGATGATAGTAGAAGACAAGCAATGATGACTCAATTCCTTTAAATTTACCTTTTTCTTTATTAGATGAAAATTACCAAATTCCAAATCATGAACATCAAAAAGAATTAGACATCGAATTTGTTGACGATGATATCTTAAATTACATTTAGATTTCCAACATTATAGAACAATACCACGGCGAATCCGATAGTGATTTGCGCCGGTCAGACATCTTCAAATAATCATTTTACGATGAACATATCTCGCGACTCTTGGAAATTACATTAAAACGCGACGTACACAATTTACTTCATTATTAATTTAATTTTAGAAACATTCTATTAAGAATACATTCTGTTCTTTGCCCCGCGGGCAAGAACACGTCCGACTGCTATGGAATTACATCGCCAACTAAAACTAATCACCAAAAACAGATATAAGCATCTTTAATGTTATTACGCGTTCATGACGCAAATAAAAAGAGTTCCAATGTTAAAGAATATGAAATGCAAATACGAAGTACATGTACTAAAGCGCGGTACAAAACCCTACACCAAGGTTTGCCGGAACTGGCGGGAAATATCCAAAAGGGGCCGAATACAGAAATGGCGCTTTATCAATTTGGAATAAATTTCAAAGAACAAGTTTTAGAATCGAAAGTAAATTAGAATTTGCGGTAAGTTAAATTTTGACCGAAAACAACAATTGAACGAGGGCAAGCATTTCACAACATATCCCCGCCGCAAACGAGGATTTGTTCTGGTACAGAACAAAAACTAACCAAAAAAAAATTTTTCCCAAATATGCCTAAAATAAAACGGTGACATAAAAAAAACCAACAATTTCTTGGAGAAAAAATATGCCACAAAAAATTTCAACGAAAAAATTTCGGATCTGTTATGCAGATAGGATTGTCAACTGCAATCAATTCTCATTTCCAAAATATGTGTATTTCTCAACCCAGAAGATATGAAATAAAAAATTAAGAACAGGTGTGAAAAGTTGATTCATACGACACTGCATTTGCTTCCCATTCATACACACTTTTTCACAAAAGAAGTCCTTACATGCTAGATAAAAGTGAGGGGGTTGAGTTTTTTTCAAATTTTCCTCAATGTGTTTAAATTCAAAAACTAAAAATCTAGTTACTACTGCATATCAGATGGTCATGAACATGGCGCAGAAAAAAAAATTAATTTAGAATAACCTACGCGATTGAGATGTCTTAAAAAAAATACGATATATAAAAATCACAATATTTCATTCATACTAACATTTTTCTGAACTTTCAACAATCTTCAATCATTATCATATATTCGATTTGAAACTTTACCTAATAAAATTTATATATTTACAATATCACATTTAATATTATCAATACAAAATAAACACTTAAGATAACTGTGTTCAAAAAAAAAATAAATACACAAATTATATACATTTTAAATTATTAGCAAAATTGTAAACAAAAAAAAATCACTCTTTTATACAATTATTAACAAGTTTTAATTTTTAATTAGCATATGTGTGAGAGATCTAGCGAGTATGAGCTTTCAACGCTCTCGGTATGACGATTGCTCGCTTTCTGGGCTATTTTGCCGCAGATGAGGACTTTCAATAACTCCGCTCTTGAAATTGGGGAGTGCCTCTGAAAAAAAAATTTGCAATTTCCTGAGAATTTTCCGTGCCTCTTTGACATTGGATGCAGTCAAAATTTATGTAAGCATTCATACGGATTCTCGATTTGAGCACTAATTGCAGACCTACCTTTCTTTTCTAGGTCGACATAATACACTTTATTTATTTCTTGACTCAATCAATACTTAAAAAAAACATATGGGAATCGACGTCCCGGGAAAATATATTCAATAGCATATAATTTTACTTTCATACTTATGCGTTGACTGAAAAAGGAATGCATATACACACAGACTCGGGAATCGACGTCCCGAAGTCGAAAGAACACTTGTTTCTTGAATTTTCCCTTTTTTTTTCTGCAGGCATTGGAGTTGGTACAATTGTAGAAGCAATGCCGCAACTTGACATTTCCGATGTAACCACACAGCACAGGATTCGGTGAGTCATCCTTGTAGACTTGAATGCACTCAGCACCAGGTATAGGCTCTCAATTTGTGCTCCACAGGATCAACTAAGCCATTCTTGCAGGCTTGCATGGTCGACGGCACCAATTGTAATAAAACGAAAATGGGGTACCCATTTTTTAATGATAATTATGTGCCACTGGTACGTGTCAAGGCACCATATGTGGCGAAACGATGGCGGCCTCATGTTGTAAAAGGAACTTCACGCCGGGGAAATTTAACGGCGTTTGTAATAGGAATGCACAAGTAACTGGAGCGCGATCGCTGCGGGCGGTTTCTCACAGGCATCGGAGATGATGGGAGATCCGCGCAGATGTGGCAATGGTATCAATACATCGTATATAGTGATTGGGTGCTGATGGTGGCGTGATGATAGTAGAAGACAAGCAATGATGACTCAATTCCTTTAAATTTACCTTTTTCTTTATTAGATGAAAATTACCAAATTCCAAATCATGAACATCAAAAAGAATTAGACATCGAATTTGTTGACGATGATATCTTAAATTACATTTAGATTTCCAACATTATAGAACAATACCACGGCGAATCCGATAGTGATTTGCGCCGGTCAGACATCTTCAAATAATCATTTTACGATGAACATATCTCGCGACTCTTGGAAATTACATTAAAACGCGACGTACACAATTTACTTCATTATTAATTTAATTTTAGAAACATTCTATTAAGAATACATTCTGTTCTTTGCCCCGCGGGCAAGAACACGTCCGACTGCTATGGAATTACATCGCCAACTAAAACTAATCACCAAAAACAGATATAAGCATCTTTAATGTTATTACGCGTTCATGACGCAAATAAAAAGAGTTCCAATGTTAAAGAATATGAAATGCAAATACGAAGTACATGTACTAAAGCGCGGTACAAAACCCTACACCAAGGTTTGCCGGAACTGGCGGGAAATATCCAAAAGGGGCCGAATACAGAAATGGCGCTTTATCAATTTGGAATAAATTTCAAAGAACAAGTTTTAGAATCGAAAGTAAATTAGAATTTGCGGTAAGTTAAATTTTGACCGAAAACAACAATTGAACGAGGGCAAGCATTTCACAACACTACTCTCAATGCACTTTAATATACTATAATATACTACAGACAATATATTGCATTTAATGAAATATTTCTGACGTTATTGAATAAGCATGTAAGCTCAAATTTGAAATTATTGATATAGGAAGATCAAAAATGATAGTTATAACTAAGACACACTTCAGTAATTAGAAGAATTGCACTAAAACATTGAATTGCACTAAACATTGAAGACAAATTGCATGTATTTGCAGCTGATTTTCAATTTGTGCTTCAGTCTACGCTTCATTCTCAGGGTTTACATCATCTTATCATTAATTCAGAGTAAATAAATTTAAACTGTATTTACGAATGCGTTCATATTCTTTAAAATTCTGGAAAACATTTTATTTACTTTCAATTACTAAAATTATCAAATGTTTCTGTTTCACTTTTCAATGTTGTTTCGATAAATATTTGAACATTTAAGCAAGTTTGTTTATATAAATTATGCAAAACATTTGTTTAACTGTAAATATTTTAATCTTTAAATATATTTGTTGACTTTTGAATATGTAGTTTTAAAATGTTTGTTTCTTTTAAACAAGAAATAATTATTGGATGTTGCTCGGGTCCAAAATAAGAGTCCTCTACTAAAACAATACATATACAGATAAGATCACTCAATTTCCAAATCGTCTCTTTTGAACCAAATGCAGCGCTCCTATTTGTCTATTCGTCAATTTTAGGATATGGGCGTACTACGCCCTACATATGTGTTCGGTGGTTGGCAAGACGACACAAGTAAAATACTTGAAGTCGCAAGAAAGAAAAAAGTTCTATTATCCTCAAAGTAAAATAAAAAATATTGTTCTATCATTAAATTTCTGTCCTATTTAAATCATATTTTAGCATAATACTCATAGCATACATTACATAACCCTCATACTTTAACATATTACCACATCAAAAATATTAGGACTAAATCCTAATTAAAAAAAAATATTAACCCCATAAATTAAATGCACATAGTGTGCCATTCTTCGAGAAAAAACATGAAAACGTCTGCGAATGAAAGAACTTGCTTTAGAATTATCGTCTGCCGTCTGCGGCAGTAAATAATTAATAGATTTAGTTTGGCAAAATGGCGAGAAATGACGATTTTCTGTTTTAAAATTTTGTAAATTATGCACTAATTTGAATTAAAAAAAAATCTTGCCAACATTCATGGAGACGGGAAGTAACTTCGTAGCAAATTTGAACACAAAACGATGCTTCAATTTTAAGCTAAGGATCAAGCAGACAAGCAAACACATTTTAATTTAAAAGATAATTAAAATTACTTAAACTGAACACAACAATGTGCCATCCTTGAGAACTAATCATAAAGTAAAGATGGTAATTTAGTAGTAGATGCAGGCAGAAGTAAAACGTTTCAATCATATAAAAATTAATTTTAACTTAGTGATACTTGCAACACATTTAATACGTCTTTCACACGCTTTTCTCAAGTAAAATGCAATTATCTCAGAAGAATTAATGAAACAAAGCAGTCATTTGAGTCATCCAGCACCCCTTAAGTATATAACGTACTAGCAATCAATTTATCAAACATTTCCCCGATTCCCTGCACCTCCCTCCCCGTAATAGCCTCCTCCGCTGTTGAACAACCCCCGTACATTACAGATTCCCCCCAAATTACAAAGTGTTACATGGTGTTGGATATACTCAGGGTTGAAAATCGATCAAAAGTTGTGAGAAATGTTCAGATAAATGAATGTTTCAGGTCAATTCTGTTAGGGCTGGGGAGGGGGAGGATTTTGGTTTAACAGGTAATTTCATTTCAGCTGTGATTCTCCAGTCGTAGGTTGGGTGACTATGGCTGTTCGAAGTATTCAAGTATTTTGCTCGAAAATTCTTCATTGTACTTTAAAGAACAATACTCATAGCAATGGAATTTCTTTGCAGCATACTGAGCAACTATATTAATGACTAAATGACTACCCATTTCAATCGATGCTTTGTGAGATCGAATTGGTTATTGGTCCTAAAATGTATCACCTACACACTTAATAACAGTTCGGAATTTAAGTATAAAAATGGTGGACATGTTATAGTTCAATTTATAGGTAAATTACGGTGTATAAAAATTTCTCAATTCCGAACTATATTCTATAATTTGGCAGATATTTCAGGTGAAATTGTCGAATCTAAGCAAAACTGTGTTCGGTAAAGGAACGCAAATTTTTCTTTTCAAAAAAATATTTCAAAAATACAAAACACGTAAAAATTGTTTCGACTGTTACACTGTTGTGTTTAGGTTTGTTTGTTTGTTTGTGCCAAATTTTGAAATCAAATTTTGACCCACTTTTACTGAGTGGATTTTCTTTACATTTTGCACACATACGTATTTGCGATGAAGTTACAGCGTTTCATCTGTCGTGACGGCATTCGTCACTCCTTTGTAAATTACATAACTTCAGTACTTTTTAAACTTTTATTTAATTAATCTGTGTCCTGGAACCCTCCTGTCATTGTATATATTTTATTATCGTAATGTATCTGATTCTGTGCAGAACTGTGGCCATTTTTATTTCGTTATATAATTCTCGCACACTCGGGGAACGACGCCTGTTAGTCTGGCTTGCTGGCGGAGACGGATGTCTTCTTGTTGTCACGCGGCAGATGCGCGTGCCTTGGAATCTTCCGTTATGGGGCGGAACTGTTGTTGTTGTTGAGACCCAGACCGTCCGATCTACCAGAAAGGTGTAAGGTAACTGTATGGACGGCCGGGAAGTGCCACCCAATTTAGACCGGAACCCAGTGGGGGAGGCATCCACAGGGACCGTACCCTCCTTCCCCTACCACCAACCTCTCGGAAGGACTTACGGACCCACATGTTTAGCGTGATCGTACTCCGCATGAACACGGCGGCATTTTGTGGTAGCGTGCAAATCTAGCGCGCAAACCACGGGGATACCGCACCCGAGATGGCCAACAGCACGCGGTGTTCCGAGGTGGTCACCCACCAAGTACTAACCGCGCCCGATGCTGCTTGACTTCGGTGATCTAACGAGAACCGGTGTTTTCAGCACGGTACGGCCGTTGGCCCATGGGGCGGAACTGTGGATGTTTTTGAATTGGAAATAATTTTCGATTGGTGGATGGGAGATGATGTGAGCCCATGTCATTTTCTATTGGACGGCTCCTGAATCCATCTGGAATGTATATAAGCTGAGTGATTCTTGATTCGGGGCTCTCTCCCTGGAAACATCTTCGAACTCACGTCGACGCGGGACTTAGCCCTCAGGCGGAGTTACCGTGTTGTGAGGGTCGGGAGAGATGCCACCTCGCCACTGTCACCGTCGCCACTGCTGAGACCTGCTGATGCCTTGCCCTCGCCGACCGTCGACCGCCGTGTAGACGTTAGAGATGATGCCTCATCTTGCTTGGTCGAGCACCGGGACCAGAGAAAGCAAATATGAAGCTGTTCCTTCGGCTGACCTGATCCGGCACCTTGCCGGAAACTGCGGTTCGGCCGTTCCTGCTGGAGCGGGGCAATGTTTGCCCCGAGGGAAATTATCAGTGGATGCCTGTGCTCTATCTGCCATGAGTCCTTCCAAGAATTTCTTGAGGTAAGACTTAAACACTTAGACTGCCGTTGGGCTGTTGACTGGACTTGTGCATCGATCACTGCAGAACATTTCATCCATAGGATCTTCTGCCAGCATTATACATATATATTCTAACTACAGTCTCTTTCTTCATAATGAAGCATTATCTAAGCCATAGTAATTTAAATTGATTTAATACTGTTTTGAAATACAGTTTGTTCTTAAGCCTTTAACGTTCCCCGTGTGTGTGCATTCTCTCTGACCATACCTTTATTTTGCTACTTTGGAATATATGAAATTTATGTGTAAATAATTGATTTATAGAATTAATATTTAAGTTCCGGCAAAGAGCCGATGATTTTTAGTTGAAGTGTGGTCCAGTGGTTTGGTAGCTGAACATGAATCAGCATTTGTATTTTCTGTGATAACTTCTTAAAATTTGGCATTTAAATAAACTTAGAAGTTAAACGAAATTAGGTGTTCTTATTTGTGTTGAATTATGTATTGAATTTAAGTGTTTTCAGCTTCTGGTGAATTCTTGAAGGTAAAGGTATATTCTTAGGTATTTCTTTGGTATTTGTTGGGTTTTCTTCACAGGTCATCAATTGGAATTCTTCCAATTGACGGGAGGAGTGTTTCGAACCTGGGTTACAAATTTGGTGAGAGTTAGACTCTCGGTCTGCCGTGTCTGGCCGGTATCCGTTGTGACTTTAGAAGCCCGCGGAACCCGCTATGACACATCAAATCTGAATTGATCCCACCCCGAATTATGATCACTCCCCCGTAATCACAGAATGTCCCGTAAAAATCCTATTGTTGTAAGATAATTTTAAAAAACATTATCTCATATATATACAGGGTGTCCCATAAAGATTGAAACACTGCTTAATTATTTACGCGGTGGAGATAAGTGGACAAAGTAAATTGCAAAAATGTTGAAAGTAAGGTAGGAAATAAGACTGCGTTAATGAAATAGTCCTCCCGTTAATTTTCAAGAAGTTACACTTTTAAATTTTTATACGGTTCCTTATACAAATTTGGTCAATCAGAAAATTTTTATTTTTAATGCAACAAGATCACTAATAAAACCGCATATATGTATCTTTAAAATCAACTGAATTATGATAAAGAAAAACATCTGACTGATGCCACTTTTCCGTACCATGTGAATTCCGTTCCGAGAATTTAAAATCTTATATGAACTTAAGAATTCATATTTTGATTCATGTGTTGATAATTTTCTTGGTTCTTGAATATTCATTATAAAGTTAAAATTTGAACCTAAATAATATGAAATAATAGATTCTAAAATTGAATTTATTGGACAAATTGATTATGACTTCACTTTATGTGATAAAAACATACCGATTATGACTTCAAGTCTGAGAGAGATGATTTTAACTTGAAATTTGTTTTACAATATTTTTATTTTCGCGAGATCTTGCATACACTTATTTATTTTGCAAATTGAATTCCTATTTACACAAATGTAGTCAGTCATCGTTAGGATTTCAAGCCTAATGCTGCAAATGTTTCAACTTTTTGGAATTATTTTTGGTTAGGCAAACAAATCTACAAGTTACACGTACTTGGAAGAAATAAACGTGGTGACAATTGTAAAATCCCGGTCTGCATTTGCTGCAATTTTGTATCGTTACTGCCTGCTGTTTCCGCTTCTCGCAAGAAATAGTTAGGAAGCCTGCCTGCGAGAAAAAGAAAAGTCAGAAGTTAGGTGAAGATGTGGAAGATATTTGTTGACAGTTCACTATGTGATTCTGTTCAAAGAATTACATGACTAAGAGTTACCTGGAAGGCGTGAGTCGCGAACTGATTGTAGCTGTGTGGATCCTGCACGCGGGATTTTTTTTTTTATTTTTTTTTACATTCCCATTTTCATTTGTGGCATCCCGTATAGTTCCCCGTCATCATTGTTGCTTTGGATAAGTCATTTAGATATTCACTTAATAATTTACACAACTGACTCAGGAACTTCTCTCTCAGTACTCATATTATGTAAATTAACTTAGAAAATATAAAATTATTATATTTAATAGTATACTGATGAAAGAAAAGACAAAGTTTTCAAATTTAAATATATATCAAATATTGGAAACTTATGATTAATGTTGGAGTCTATTGGGACTCAAATGTTTGTTTACAATTTGAATTTCATAATAATATCATAGTTTAAACTCATTTCATATACTAATATTTGCAATGCAATATAGTTGCATTATGCATATTTTGTTTCTTCATATGCAACTCATTTCTTTACAATATGCATATACTATTTCATATTCATATCAGTTAATTACATGACATTCAACCTTTTTTTTCACTCAGGATAGTGAAAGTGAATTAAAAATTCATAAGAATTTAATTTCGATGACATGAAAAAAATTTCTGTGTATAAGCATTATGTCATTGCAGACTTATACTATCTACAATTATTTCTACATACATTTTTTTCAAAGTTGCAATGAACATATTCAAATTCTGTCAAGAAAAAAAAAATGACTTGATATACAATAATTTCATTTACATAAAGATTTTGTATACCATAGTTGTATACACATACATATTTTTAGAATTTAATGGCTACTATTCAATGTTTTACTTCAACTATTTACAATGTGTTATTCGTGTGTGCTCAAAGTTGAGTACTTATTGTGGAAATGTATAAGTGCACTTTTGTAATTATATATCACTAATGTTTTTTATCTTTGTAAAGGTTCTTTTTCGAAGACTTGGACATATTTGTCATCCTTTTTGGACTTCCTTTCGGACTTTTTCCCCCTGTAAGTTATGATGGATAGGCCATGCATTGGATCTTTCAGGATGTCGTGAGGGGTGGTGTGGTTGCAAACACACTACCGCTTTCGTTTAAATTACATTCTAATTTACAAATACTTTGTATTTGTGGACTCGTAAAAGTTCCTATCCATACTATGTTATTGTATATACTTGTTTTTTTTTGTTTATAGTGGAGAAAAATGTCTCAAATTTATGTTACTGTTAGAGAAGTATTTCTCAAACAATTTTTGTGTCTTCTGTGAAAAAAAATCTTTCATTACATTCAAGATTTTTGGCCCCAAGGAGAGGGGGATGTCATAGTGCTTTATGACATTGCGAGTGTGAAACGCGGCATTTTTCATTTCGTTCTGAAAACGCTCTCTTTCGGAAGCCATTTTTATTCCAAGGTTTTAATTCTGAGTGCATTAGCACTTTTCATGCAGAAAGCGTGGGATCTCGCGCCTGCAGATGTTCCGAAATAATTTCTTATTTCTTTAATTATTGCGCAGGGCATTGGTTTCGATTCTGCAGACAGTTACGCGACGTTGCCGCACAAAGCCGTTGAATGCTACATTTATGTCGTGCAGAAAGTTGAAGGTCGAAGCGACCTGGATTTCATTTTTAACAGTATCGGGGCTCTCTTGGCCCTGAGTTTTCGTTGGGGAAGGAGCTTTTATTTCTCGCTCCTGGAAAATTCGGACACAAAGGAATTTACGACCCAACGGTCATTTTTGTGTTTTCGGATTATAACTTTGATTCGCGGAAGGAATCTTATAATCCGAGTGGG
The DNA here is from genome assembly GCA_951213105.1 of Amaurobius ferox. Lineage (NCBI taxonomy): Eukaryota > Metazoa > Arthropoda > Arachnida > Araneae > Amaurobiidae > Amaurobius > Amaurobius ferox. Next base: position 151,289,528 of record OX578139.1, on the reverse strand, counting down.
CCAAGACAATTTCTTTTATTGTCAAATTATTAATTTTCTCATTTATTTATTTCAGATCTAAATTTCGGAAAGTCCTGAAATTGAGAAAAGGATTAGAACGCGATGACGTCCGGTAGGACAGGATTGTGGAACCATGCTAAAGAGTCGTTTGGTTACTCCATTTGAGTTTCGGCATTGTTTTGGACGTTCTACGGTCGAGATGTGCGTACAGCTAAAGTATTTGGATCATTGGATCATTTCCATAAATCCCAGAGTGAATTTACTCTGCAAGAATTCAAGCAGTGCGTGTATGTGATAGACCCTTACAGTGGTGTTGAATTCAGATCTTCAGTGTTAGTCGCGCCGCTCTAAATGAGAGCAATTTTGGTCTTGAAAGGAATGAACTGATATCTGGCTCTGGTAGCGTGAATGATTACTAAAAGTGAATTTAATATTCAAATTCCTCAAAAGGTATATAGTTGTCAGACGTCAGCAAGTATCAAACATATTTTAATTGAGTGTTAGAAATATAAACAGTTCCGTTTTAAACATTTCAAGACTTATACTTTACATTTGGCAGAATTGATTAGAGAAAATCCTCATTTAGAGCTTTTCCCATTCCTACAGGACATTGTTTTTTTCCATCATTTTTAACTTCACTTTTTATAACCATTTAGTCATTTTTCATCTCGTTTTCATTGTTGTACATGTTCCATAGTCATGGTTTTTTCACACATAATCACTCTTTTAAATTATACACGTGTTTTAATCCATACCAATTTATGCATCTTGATACCATATGTCTGGCGTAGCATATCCTCTTAGGATCTTGTGCCATTAAACCATAATCAACCAACAACCAACCTCAAAAGGAATATGGTTCTCAAATTAATTTCTATGAGAAATGTCGTGTGACAATCTGTGTGAAAATATATTAATACATCTAGAGATCAATCAGATCGATATATCTAAGTTCAAAGGCCAAATGTTATATTTCTATATTCAGTACAAAAGAATGGCCTGAAGACTTAATGTTGAATGATGAATGACTTAATGTTTCTATATTTTCATAATATATATATTTAGATACATAAATAAAAAAAGTTAATATTGAGATTATTTTTGACTCATGTTTTCCCAACTTGATGTGGTATCCTTGTGTGCCTGTGCGTCCAGTTTACATTTTGTAGGCCTGGGCAGCCGGACCTGGGGTTATTGAATTTACACAACACAAAATTACGCAATAGTACTTAATATCCAATTTACTTCGTTTGTGTGATCCTTGATTTCCGTCACACTTAAGTCTGGTGAGTAACATCTTTTTCACTGTGACATCTGCACATGATTTCTTGTGTGACAACCTAAATGATTTTATGTTAAAGAAATACAGCACTTCTAATACAACTCATTCTACATATTTTGCTGTTTACATTTTACATAGGTGAAAAATAGACTTCGTTGTAGAAATAATCAAATTTGGATGAGCATTTAAACTCAAATATATTGTAATTGCGCTGTTTCAGTATGTAGATGCACAGAATTTAAGCAAAAATAGAGTGGTTTTAGGACGGATACAACACTCAATATGAATTAAAAAGAATTTTAAAAATCACGATTTTGAGACAAGATGAATGCCATATATCATTTTGAAGTGGGTCACGTGATACTTTCATATCATGGTCACGTGATCGTTTCATATAAGATGTGTTATTATTATTTTAATTTTTATTTTAAAAACTACTGAATATATTTCGCTGATTTTTTTTATATATTTTATGGAACAATTTCAACATTACCTAAAAATTTCGAAGCAATTTGTGAATTTTAAATCCGCTTAAAAAATGTTTGAAAAATTAGGTCCCATAGGGCTCAATATATTTCATTTTTTCAACCCGGGTTCAATCCAAAACTAATTGGGTGATATTATTCATTTATATATCCAGAGGTCCTACAGACCGTCTGAACAACATACTAAAATTTCATTTTGATTAAGTCAGTTTTACGCCAGTTATCGTGCTAACGGAAAGACAAACAGACAGAATGAACAAAGTCATAAACACTTTTCAATTTTGTTGTAAAGTGTTAAAAATAAATGTTACCATCGCAAACAAATTGTATGCAATAAAAAATGTATAACGCCCACTAAAGAATTATATTTGGACAAGAACATAATTTGAAGAAACGATAGAAGTGATAACATGGAAGTTACATATATAACAATGGCGGCCTGTAAATCAAAATTCTCAAAAAAAAAATGAAAAAAAATTATGGAATGTAAACATTATGTCTTTTCTATGTTATCACTTTTATTGTTCCGGAAAGTTCTGTTAATGTCCAAATACATCTTTATAGGCGTCTCACTGTTTTATTAACACTTTACATAGTTGAAAGTGTTTATGACTTTGTTCATTCTGTCTGTATGTATGTCTGTCTGTCTGTCCGTTAGCACGATAACTGCCGTAAAAATGGCTTTATCAAAATGAAATTTTAGTATGTTTTTCAGACGGTCTGTGGGACCAATGGTAATATAATTGAATAATATCACCCAATTAGTTTTTATTGAATCCGGGTTGAAAAAATAAAATACATTGAGCCCTATGGGACCTAATTTTTCAAACATTTTTAATGCGAATTTAAGTTTCACAAATTGCTTCGAAAATTTTAGGAAATATTCAAATTATCCCATAAAATATATAAAAAAAAATCAGCAAAATATAGTCAGTAGTTTTTAATTAAAAATTAAAATAAAAATTACACCTTCTATATAAAACGATCACATGACAAATTATCCCATAAAATATATAAAAAAAAATCAGTAAAATATGTTAGGTAGTTTTTAAATAAAAATTATTTAATATAGGGAGAAAAACAAATTCAATTAAATTCTGACTGTCGTTATATCCTCAAGAAAGAAAAAAGAGATATATTATATAATGAATATCTTTCAAAGAAATTAATTATTTCGCATATGAAAAAGGTTTGACATTTGAAAATAAATATGGTAGCTAACAATTTTTCAAATTTTTAAATAAGATAAATTATTATAGTATTGTGATGAATGAAACGATTAGAAAAATATTTTTGAATGAAATGCTGATTTTATATAGAGGCGATTTATATTTCGATGACGTCATTTGAATAAAGTTCATTTGTTTCCGATGGAGTTTTCAAATATAATAAATTTTTGTAGTGTTATGATAATTTTAAAAATATTACCGATGAATGTATCGCATTTTCGAGATGTTTAAACCGATCAATTTATATTTTAGTGCCGTCATTTTAATGAAGTTCATTTTCTTCGGTGAAGTTTTCAAATATAATAAATTAATGTAGTATTGTGATAATTTAAAAAATATTACCGAGGAATGTATCGCATTTTAGAGATGTTTGCATAAAATTGCATCGAAGTTGGAAAGTGTTTCATAATCAATGCTTTATGCATGATTGATCTTTCTTGTTTTTATTCGCATACGACCAAGAATGTTGTGATAGCGAAAAATCATTTTTTTTTACTTTTTCATGCGTTTTACTAAAATAGTCTAACTATTTTATAATATTTGTAAGATATTTTGTAATTTTTACAATATTTGTAAGATATGTTATAATATTTTATTATTTATTATATTCGGATATATAATAGTCTAAAGTGTTTACAATTTTTGTATTGCTCAGATTTCATCATGGATATTGTAAGTCACATTAATAAAATAACAAAATACGAAAATAAAGAATATAATGAAAATAAAGACTCTAGTGAATAAAATGAAATCTAGAATGAAAATGTAACACATTTAAGTCAAATTTATTAAGTAAATGATTTATATGTGACGTGATTTGCCTTTATTACTTTTTCAATGGCACACACTGCAGTTTAGGCCGTTAAAAATAGCGTTATTCCGTGATTCATGAGCCTATCAATTCAGTTTTTGTCCATCAGTAATAATTTGAGATGTAACTTTACTTTTCACAGAAATTTATGGTCTCAAATATCGTCGTTTCTTTGGGACGTCGCGTTGTGTTAAATGGCTTTAACACTGCATTTCAGATTTTATTGTATTGAATACTTTTTATAGCATGTTAGATATAATGTTAGATTTATTATTATACATGTAGCTGGTATTTCAAAGGTAATTCTACGGAGAGCAATCGTTTTTGGCATACAGCAACAAAATTAATAAAAAAATATATACTTAAGATTATTTATTAGAATTATTAAAAGCACGTTGTTGTTTATTAGAATCACAGTAATGTTTATTAAAAGCAAGTGACTTTGCGCACAATTAATAATAATCTGGTTTAAAATGAAAAATGCAGCGCAAATCAAGATGCTTAACAGCAAATACTCGACGTCAACAAAATTTCCTACTACAGTGCAAAATGTTTGGCGCAATTATACCTAAATATGCGCCTAAACGCCTACATATTCCTCTATTCCCAAATAAAGCACGAATAAGTACTCGGCAATGTTGACAAGAATTTTGCTTGCATTTATTTGGGTGCATAGGTCCAGAATGCTTGCAGTGATTAAGGAGATTGTTGATTTCCGCAATGTAAGTATGCGTCTTGATTTAAACGAATGCTTGTTGTTAATGGCTTGTTTTATATGTAATTTTTGATTTAAAAACAATAAAAACTGGCGATATTCTGTCGCCGCTTGGGCAAATCGTTTTTCAAATATTTTTACTTTTAGGGATCTAAGCAAAAATATAGAAATCAAAATTGTCAAAAAAATACATTTAAATCTATACATTTGTTGCAGTTTAATAAATACTAATATTACTATGAAAGCGTGACTAGCACTTCGCGTTTTTTTTCTAAAATGTAGAATCATTCGAACCGAAGAATTGAAGGAAACTTTCGAACATTTAAAAATTTCGTAAGATTTTTAAATATGTTCGGAATCAATCTCCTAAAGATAGGAAAAATTTGACTACGTCTTATAATAACGTATCTCTTTCCTCAGTTTTCGATATTTTATCTTGATTTTTTTTAAACGGGGCGTAAAGAATTTCAAAGAGAGCTGAAGAACCGAATTTTCAAAAAGTGGAAACATTTTTTTTTCCAACAGGTTTTTAAATGATAGACAAATTCCAGAAATGTGGGGAAAATGGAGGCAGTAACATTCATCTTAAAAATCAAACTATCACCAGATCTTTAGGGCTGCGATCTCCCCTTTTTTAAATTGAAATTTAAAAAATCCAGGTTTATTGTTAGAGTGTCAAAAATTTAAAAAATAAATAACAATATCGACATTTTCTTTGTTACAGGGTTTTTTATTCTGTAGCAAAGGAAAAACAACTGATCAGAGATAAATTATATCCATCTAAAATATCTGCTGGACAGGATAACAATTTTTATCAAACTACAAAATATACACTATGCTGCAAAAAATATATGCACACATAAAAAATTTGAACTCCAGCTGCAAAACTCGACAAGTAAATGTCGTTTTAAGAGTTATGCAAATGATCTAACTGCCATAGTCACTGATGTTATAGGCCTCGAGCAAAGTGTATGAAAACGACTCATCTTGCAACATTTAAACCGACCTGTGGTCTCACTGACGGGCATTTGGTGCAGGGTTTTCTGCTTTGATACTGAAATGTGTGTACAAAGATGCCTTTGAGACGTACTCACAGTGCTACGAACAATCTTCGGATTTACAGAGAGGTCGTATCATAGGTCTAAGGACAGCTTGTTGGTCCAACAAACGTATCAGTCTCTGTTATGGTCGAGCAATATAATAGTTGCACGTTTTTGGCAACAGTGGGTCAGCGGAGGAACTTATATCCGCCGTAGATACTTAGGACATCATAGACAGACAAATCGAGATAATCATGTGATCAGGAGCGGAACATTAATTGCGTCGAAAGCATCAGCCACTCGAAGGCAATTGCTATCATCCATGCATCCTGTATCAAGGGCCATTATTCGAAGACAACTGGAAGAAAGTAGGAATAGGTGTCGATGCCCATTAAGATGCCTACCACTGACCTCTCAATATAGGTAAAAACGTCTGGATTAGTATCGAACTCGATCAGGCTAGACAATGTAAGGTTGGAAGCAAGTTGTCTTTAGAACGATATCAGCTTCTCTCTCAGTTCGGATGACCACCGCATACGTGTGTGGAGGAGGATTGGCCAACGTTAAAATCCTATATTTACTGCCGAGCGGTACACGACCTTTACATGTGTTGTGACAGTCTGGGGAGTCATTTTGTAGTACAACGGATCCCCTCTATTTGTGCTGCAAGATATTATGGCTCACTTATAAGTCGACGATATCCTGCAGTCGATTGTCATGCTTATGCTGTTAATCCATCGCAGTTCCACTTGCCAACAAGACAACGCTCCACCACATAACGCACAATTTTCTTAAATATGTCTTCGGGGATTTAATACCCTTCTATGGTCATCCAGACCTATCACTAATAGAACATGTCTGGGACAAACTGCGACAGCAATTGCAACCTTCTCAGAATACCACCGAAATACTACAGAATACCACTGACCTGTTGCAACATTTGTGGTAGAATCTTCCACAGAGAAATATAAGTAACTTCATTCAGTCTATACTGAACCGAACATCGGATTGTATAATTGCTACGGGAGGATGTACCAATTACTAAAATGCTGTCTTCTTGTTGCCGTTATGTTTTAATAAAACGTTTTTGTTTTAATCCCAAAGCATTTGCATATCTCCTTAAACGATACATACACGAGTTTCAAAGCTGTAGCTGAACTTTATTCAGAATGCCGATAAAATCCGGAACTTATAAGTTCTATGATTACTCATTTTATTAAATAAAATTGATATGCAGCTTCCTTGATATTTACAAAAAAACAGTTCCAAAGCAAAACATCAAAGAACAAGTTTATGGAAAATCAATAAGGAGCGTATATCAAAGGAAATGTAATGCCGCCTATTCAATAAACAGAATGTCTCTTGGGTTGGAAAATAATTAACGCACAACTTAGAAAATCCTTTGAAACTCTTTAAAAAAATGCATATTTATTTAAATAATTACTAAATATTTATTTTATTTCCTATTGAATAGTTTACCAACTTGTCTTAATTCAGGTTTTCGTTTAGAATTACATTAACTCTTTCATTAATATGCCTCATAATTTACATTATTTTTTAAAATTTATATCTAAAACATATTTTCTGCAATATATAATATCCATATTAAAATACATCAAATGAACTGAGCAGGAAAGGTCTTCTGCATTATTACACTTTTGTAATTCATATTATTTCTAACCTTTTTGTTTGGTTGTGGTGGTATTAATATTTTAAGTGAACGCAATGCCCTAAAAATAGTAAAAATATCGATTTTATGTTTTATTGTTTCAAATTATAACTGTAACATTTCGAAATATACCAGTGAAGTTTCAAAGGTGTACCTTCATAATTTAGGATATTGTTATTGCTTTTTTGCATGATGATAGAATAGAAATAACTCACAAATGAGAACTTTAAAATTGATTTTTCTCCAAGTTCATTTTAACTGACATTGATGTTTTTAAAATGCAAAGGCTCTTTTTTTGTAATTAAAATAGAGGTTTTAAATGTTTATATATGTTTTACTTCCCTTATATACATAGTATAATATATAAGGAAAGCATTGTGACGGGGTCGGAAATTTAAATTCGAGTTTCGACGGATTGCACGTTTCAAGTAACTCTGAAGGCGAATCGAACATTTTTTGAGGTGGTGGTTGTATGTAAATGTAAGCATATGTATGTGTGTGTGTGTGTGTGTGTGTGTGTGTGTGTGTGGAGACGATATCTCACGAACGAAAGGAGTGATTGAAATAAAAGTTGGTACAAAAATTACGAACAGTGAATTCTGGAAGCCTATTATTTTTAAATGCAATCGAATGTTCGAAAAACCTCAAATTTTCGAATAAAATTTTTAAAAAATTATCATAAAATTAAAATCTTCAGAAAAAGTTACTTAAATAATCATTTTTATGCAAATTTTTATTAGAAAAGATTAACATAAATTTTATTTTAGAACGATACCATGAACCGTTCCGGAGACATTGTGTATTTTTCAAATAAATTTATCAAAAATCACATTATATATATATATATATATATATTAAATGAAGCTATGAAACAGGGTTACCCAAAAGGTTTTTTGATCAAGATTATATCGGAATTCCATGGATTAACTGTAACTGCAAGTACAAGAAAATATTTATACGGTTGAAACAGGGATATAAAGGATATGGGAAAACAGAAGAGTTACATGGTTAGGGAGAGTTTGTTCAAGCTAAAGGTTAAAGATTAAGCCTTACATGGATTCAAAAAGTTCAAGACAAGGTAACACGTAGTAGTGGTAAGGATTTTATAGTTCATGTATTCAAGTGAGAAATGGTATTGATTAATAGGAAAAGAGAAATAGAATACACATTAAAGTATGGTGTTTGGTTAATAAATGGTCTATTGAGTGAAATTGAATTATGTTTCTCATGTGCATCTTTCCAATTGGTATTGTTGTTTTCAATGGTGATTGTTGTTCGTATAAGGCTCTCCATAGTAAAAGTATCGGCTTTCGGGAGTGTTGCCATGGCATAGGGCATGTTCAACCGGAGAGTGGGGGTCACAATTACCCCCGGCCAATTGGTGGTTACTTTTCATTGTTCGCATTCAATTTTTACTTTCATGAGTTTTACATTTCAATTTAGATAGTATATATATTAACTATAGTATATATATTAACGATAGTATATTAACTATTGTGAAATGTATGAAATGTATTCTCTTTCCGTATGAAACATTATGCGATAAATGTATTAAAACTATTCTCTTGCATTTAGTTCGTTCTATTCAAGAGAGACGAAACTTTGGGTGATAGTTCTGTATTTAGACGGCATTACTCATTTAACTATTATAATAATGACCTAATATTTCTCCGTTCATAACGCTTGGCAAAATTTTGGCATAGGATTTGGCGGACTGGGTAACTGGGCGACTTTTTTTAATGTTACCAATTTGACGAAATTGTCGTCAAATTGATAAAAATGACGCTAAATCAATGAAAATGACTACAAATTAATCAAAATTCAATATCTTTCAAATAATATGAGAATCTACTATAGGAATAATCTAATCTAAGAATAATCTCTGTAACGCTCAGGAAAATTTTGGGGACGAATTTGGGCGGAATATCGCCAACTTGGCGACTTTTTTTAAATGCAAGTTAGTAATTCTTTTAATATATGGACTATATTGATTATTGGGGATGCGATCAATATTAATAACTTTTAATTTAGAGGTGCTTGGAATATAAGTTAATTGGGTACGAAATAGTTTTACATGTTGCCATTCGGAAAAGCGCCAAATGTGTAATTTAACTTTAAAAACACTGTAACATGGATCTTATACACTGTATCATGGATCTTACATCATCTTTTCACTGTGAAAGAAGTAAATTCATTGCATTATATAAGGAAGATCGTGTACTGCTCACATCAGATTTTTATTGTATATTTGGCAGAATTGATCATTTATTTAAGATTAGCCGCCTTCGGCGACCAGCCTGTTTCCTACCCTTGAAAATTCTGACCGTGGTAAACTCTCTGGCACCAATAAAATTGATGAACAATTTTTACTCCAATAAAATTGATGAACAATTTTTACTCCAATAAAATGGATGAATAATTTATTCGAATAAAATGGATGGTTTGTTTTAGTTTAATGACGTTAACACTGATAGCTAAATTTTAAGATGAAAAATAATGTATTCCAAAAACAAAAACATTTATTATTTAAGTTTGTATATATTAAACGCTTTTTTTGGTTTTAATAAAAACACGAAACAAAATTATAAGCACCCATAATACCAATAGTCCACTGTTAAAATAAACTCTAAACTGAATAGAATGTTTACAAATTAAACAAAAATCTACACACAATTCTAGAATAGAAGTAGAAAACCTGTTATATCAGAACAATATATAGCCCCTGTTTAAATCAGAACAATTTTAAAACAATATAGATAAAATACACTATAAACGTGTAAATGCACTTAATGCGTAATGTTATAAAAATAGAAAGATAAGTTTATGTTCTTAAAAGAACAATAATGAAGTAAAATGAATTCTTATCTTGATATGGATAAACTGCTCCAAAGAAACTGCTAACACAACAAAGTGAAAGGTTTGGGTTGAGTTGTAAAAAAAATGACGTTTTTAAAATATTAATAAATGCATTTCAAGCAAATTGAAATTTAACATGAAAAATAATTTATTTCGAAAATAATAATTTATTCCAATAAAGTGGATGATTAATTTATTCAAATAAAATGGATTATTTGTTTTAGTTTAATGTCGTACAATCAATCATTAATTTAGTTTAATCACGTACAGTCAGAACCCCGCACACCTTCTCTTCACCATAGAAACACCGTGCGGCTGCGCGCGCATGTGGGTGGAAATTGATCGCTTCTTTCGCTTTTTGCCGAGAGATTGTAAATCATTACTTCCTTAAATTCCGGATCGTGTTACTACTTTTTCTAATTTCCTGACCAGATTAAGCTTGTAAGAGAGCCTGATCTTTGAGCTTTCTAAAAATGCAAATTATTAGTCGAAATTGTCGGTAGTTTTCCCGACGCGAGGATTTAAAAAGGAAAGTTCGTTTTTTTGAGCTGAAAGTGACTTTTATTTTAAAATCTTTTAAAAATATTAGAATTTGACCCTGAGATTTAAAATTGATATATTTTTACTCATAATTGTCTGCTCTTTCCGGTTGTGTGATTTGTTTTTTCTACGACGTCTGGATGGTGGAGAAAAATGGGAAAAACACGGTCGAAATCGCATAAAACATTAAATAACAAAAAAATAATTCAAATTTTTAAAATCGGTTTTCACGTGTCACCCCCCCCCCCCCCCGCTCCCGTGTCTCCGATTGCCAAATTTCGTAGCTCTGGTTCGCGCGGTCGCTGATCCTATAGTGTATAAGACACACAAACAGACATTGCCTTTTATTATTTAGATTAATATTTGTAGTTTATGTTTTGTAAAACCAAACTAAGAACTGTTTACATTTTCACGTTTTTTTTTACTATAGGTAGCAGTAAATAATTTATATTAAATTTAATATCAGAATCATTTTTAAAATCTATGTCACGATTTTGTGTAGTATATTCTAAGAAATGTAAAATTTTAAGTGGAAATGTTAAAATTTGAAAAAGTAGCATCAATTTTAAATAATTAAATTTTTCAAAAGAAATATAAATTTTATTTAAACATGTTTTCAATAAGATAATTTTTGTCAAATTGTATTTATAATTTAATGTTAAAAATAATACAAAGACCATTTTTACGATAAAACTCAAAATTGAAATTAATAAAAAAATTTAAAGGGTTCCTGTGTCCCCTTAACAATAAAATCACCGAACTTTGTTCTGATAAAGTAACTAATATATTCATCTACAAGATAAAATACCAAAAATAGGTGCAAAAAAATATATATTTGGCTGCACACAAAGAAATTTTTTCAGTTGACGATTCTTTGTTACCTCCACAAATTTTGCTAATATTATCCCAATAGTATGGTAAAAATTTTACCAACAATAATTAGGGCTTAGCAAAAGTTAAATTATTAGCTCACAAAGTAACCATTAACGGACAATTCCAACGATGTTTAAATATTCCATGGAAGTAATCATATAATTGTTGAAATTTAATAAATATTTGACAGAACGTTTAATTAATTGCTTAATGTCTCAATAATCATCTCTCGCTCTCTCTCTCTCTCTCTTTCTCTCTCTCTGTATATATATATATATATAAGAGAAAAGTTCTACTAATGAAATATCAAAAAGGGGGAAAAGCCAACAGGGAAATTTGAAAAGGCCTAGGGGGATGGTGATCCCTAGTTCCCGGTTAAAGTCGACTTTCACTTCTTAGGAAACACTCCCGGAGCCGAAAAATACCTGAGACTAATCTCCGTACAAACGTCAAAGCAAAAGACGCACACAACAGTATGAAAAAGGAACAGAAGGACACCATTACAAAGTAGTAAAAGTAAGGATATACATGTAAAGTCGGAAATCGAATCGACAACACACACAAGAAAGACAAAACTTCAACTAAAATCCTTCAGTCAAAAGAGAAAAGGGAGTAGAGTGTATAGGACTAGCACAAGCGTTGCCATTTATAACCCAAATCAAAACAATTCATTTACGGACTTATTGTGATAGGCATTATAATAATGTCTGAGGAGTCCAAGGGGATAGTCTTGTTTTAAAGCTTCCGTGATAAATATTACATCATTTTTTATACGATCTTTATATATATATATATATATATATATATATATATATATATATATATATATATATATATATATATATATACATATATATATATATAACCAAGAAGCACAGAACTGCGATATTACATACATTTCTGGCTGAGCATGTAAAATAAATGTTTCAATATAGGTTTCTAAATAAATGAAAATCCCAGTTATCGATTAAGTAGAATGTTTTCATTCACGTTCAGTCTTTCAAAGTATTGCTGAATATCGATTTTAAGCAAAGTATCTGTTTATATTTTATTCAGGGTTTTCTTCGTTTATATTCTATGAAAGCTCCACGAATACGCTGTTAAGCAAATTGGCTTACAAAAATGGTTGTCATCATGAACACAAAAATCAATAATATTGCAGGAAGTGTTGTTTTACAATTTTAATTTTCTTCGATTCTTAGCCAATTCTTCCTTCTTTATGTTTCAACACAACTTATCAACAACCATGTTTACGGATTAAGTTTCTACTTTGTATTTAATATGCAATTAATGATTCTAGAAGAACTAACAAAGAACATTAAAGTTGAGTTTAAAGGAAATTTCATGTAATTGAAAATTTTTTATAAACTTATATTTTTGACTGGAAATTGTCATGTATCGAACATGCTTTTTTGGTTATTAATTTCTATTCAAACCCAAGTTAACATATCATGACAATGCTAAATACATTAACGTAATCTGCAGAAGTGTGTTTCGAGTGCACGAAAACATCTGAGTATGCAGTCAAAATGACATTCAGTCACAAGTGTATTCCTTGTTTACGAACGATAGACTGGGTTTCATGAGAGGGATTACATGAATCTTATTAGGAGAGCAAAACATTGGATTTGTTGAGAAGAAACAATAAAATTCATTGATTCAATAGCAAATTTTCATACGCAATTAATAGCATTTTCTATAGTTAACTCACCCAAGATAGTCAAGGAGGATGGATATTTGTATGTTGTTCGCTTAGCGGAAAAATGACGAATCCACAGTTATAGAATTCGCTGCAGCGATAGGTCATATGACTTTATAAGATACCTAGGTGCTATTTTTTTTTATTCGAATTGATTTTCTAGTTATTTTATGTTCAACTGCAAATTTGGGTGATTTTTTAAAAAATCGGTCCTTTAACGGTCGAAAATAATATTACCAGTAAGCGTCTTGACACCACCAGTGTGCCACTTTTGGAGGAATTCTTGACAAAATAACCCTTTTCGTATTTTGAAAGCGTAATCGATTTTAAAATTTTAATATAGAAAAATATACTTATAATTCGATCTTCATAATTTGTTCGTTGCTGTGGCATCGAAATCTGCGATGCATATTTCTGTTTAAAATGCTCCTTTTTCATGTCATGTAAATGTAGAATGCCTCAGCCGATTTTCTGTGGAAATGGGTCAAATTGTGGAGTGTTTGCGACCTTGGAAAGGCGCGCATGCCAGCCGGCTGAGAGAAAGAAAAGCCGTTGAGTTTTAATTTGGTTTTGTTGATTATTTTCCAATGTTCTGTTTGGTACGTGTGCTATATGTATATAGGTGTTGTGACGTCAGCGCAGTAAATGTAAAGTGACGCGCTTGGCTTTTTGTCTTCAGATTTGGAACAGGATTTTGGTAGAGGCAGTCAATTAAAATTTCTCTCTTCAAAATTTAAAAATGGCTAAAGTGTTGGTAATTGAATTAAATTTAAAGATGTTTGCCAAATCTCACCTTCTAATGATGACTGTCCTACCAAGAGTAAAGAGAAGTTTTGTAAGTATAAATACTTCTCATATTTAGAGCTGGTAAATTTGTTAAATTCCAGTTTTGACTTCCAAAAATTATTCGAGAGTTCTAAGACACCAGCCATTATAGATGTAAGAATTTAAAGAATTAATGTAATAACCTAAGCATATATCTTTGCTTTCATGTCATCATTTATATATATCTATTTGAAAAGATAGGAACGCAGATGTTCCGAGTAAAATGTGAATTTTGATGTCATGCTTGTATTTGAATTACCTAACTACCATTTAATTAAAGACTGTGTTTTAATTTCAAAATGTCATTAATCTCATCATTTAATGAGTTGTTTCCTTGCCATTTATTTTACCAGCCATTGAGTAGTAGTTTCGCTTCTCACCAGGGAGACGGATTGAATTCTGGAGTTAAGTACTTACCACTAGTTGATAATTGTGTTTATTTCAATTTCTACATTTGAATGTGAAAGCAGAAGAGTCTTTTAAATCATCATAAACGCTTTTACATGTTTGGTGCCGCGCCCTTTTGTCTCCCTGAGTGCTGGAACACTTTCGATTTCAAAAAAAATATTTGTGTTATTTTCGGTTTTTAAAAATGATTTTGAAATGGCAAGAGTTTTATTGAAATAGAAATATATTTGATATATTTGTGAAAAGAAAGTGTATAATGTGTATAGATGCAGATATGAATGTGGTCTGTAATACCACCGAAGTAAGTCAGTATCATTTATATGTGAAATAAATGTATGAAATTGCTGCATATTTTGACATATAAACATTTCCACAACAAGAACACTTTTTACACGACACATTTTCGACTTGATTAAAATAAACATTTGTTAAAAATTGAGAACAAAATTAAAAATGTCAGGCAGACAAAGTAGAAGGAAAAGAAATGTGAGAAGTAACTCACAAGTTCAAAGAAACGTGAATAATGTCAGACAAGCGTCACCTTCACCGGTACGCTCACCTCCTCAGCGTCGGTCACTTTCTGTGAGCACCACTGGGACTGCTAAATCAAATATCGGGAAGACTCAATTTTGGAACTCGGTTCCAGAGTTCTCCGGAGCGGAGGATAGTTCACTCCAATCATTTTTAGATAGATTGGAATTAATTTCAGAGAATGCGGGATGGCCGTCTCAAGAGAAAATTTTTTGTTTGAAAATGAAACTGTCTGGTCCAGCGAGTCGGCTAGTAAACGGCATTCCGAATTTAAAGAATCCGAAGAATTATGATGAATTAGTTTCGGCTCTTAGGGATAATTTTGAAAATACACAAGATATGGCAAAGCGTATCGCGGAACTGGTTAACATAAGACAGAAATCGGGAGAAACAGTATGCCAGTTCGCTGTTCGAATTGAATCAGCTTCGTACGTGGCGGTACCTGAAGAGTTAGAAAAGAACAATAATTACTCCATAAGAAAAGCGCTTTTGAAAAATGCATTTATAAGGGGATTAAATCCTGATTTTAGAAGATTAGTCCTAGAGCAGAATCCAAAAACATTTGAATCAGCTAAAGAGTTAGCGGTGCTGGAAGAGCAGTGTAAAAACGAAAATGGAGAACATCTAGAAGTAAATTCGGTTGAAAAGAAAAATTTAGAAGATGAGAAAATAACAAAACTAGAAAAACTACTTAAAATTCAA
Source organism: Amaurobius ferox (assembly GCA_951213105.1). Taxonomy (NCBI): domain Eukaryota; kingdom Metazoa; phylum Arthropoda; class Arachnida; order Araneae; family Amaurobiidae; genus Amaurobius; species Amaurobius ferox. Next base: position 151,273,863 of record OX578139.1, on the reverse strand, counting down.
AGTAATCAATTAGATGAACTTAAGAATGAATTAGAAAAAAGGGACGGACAGGAAGAAAATTGGGAAGATGAAGAAGAAATATGGGAAGAAAATGACGTAACACAGAAATCCCCTAGAACACCGAAATTAAGAAATTTTCGATCAATTATGAAGACGTACATATCCCCGGGAAGCAGAAATAGAAGAAAATTTGAAAGAAGAATTCCGGTTACCCCGAAGAGAGAAGAAAGCAGAAATAACTACCGTAGAGAAGAAAATCAGCAGAGAGGATTTTGTAGTTACAGGAAACCTGGTGAAAGAAATAATTTTATTCCGGCTACACCAAGAGCTAGGGGAAACATCAACAATAGAAGAAATACTTTTGACACTTACAAAAGTCCAAATTTTAGAAGAAATAATAGTAATAATACAAATTTCGGCTACAAAAACAATTTTAATGGAAGAAATTTTAGAAAAGACAGATCAGCCAATCAAGTACATTTTGGAAATTTGAACCAAAATTCAAGAGAGAACTTTGGAAATTTTGGTAACACTTATGAAATTAGTACAATTGTACAAAATGCATCTCAAAATGCAACAAACTTGCCTGTCATTTCTGCTAAGCTTGCAGGAAATTCCATAAACATGCTAATTGACACAGGGTCCAGCATAAATATCACATATGAAGAAATTTTAAATTTATTTGACAAAACACAGTATACAGTGCATAGAAAACCTGCTGTACTGCGTGGATTTAACGGAGGAGATACAATTGTGAATTATAAAATTTCAATTAAATTAACCATACAGGACGAAAAATTTATTCTTGAGTTCTGGGTTTTGAACTCTCCTGCACCATCAAATTACAAAGCTATCATTGGAAACTCATTTTTAACAGAAAATAAAGCTGTAATTGATTTTGAAAGCAATAACATGATCATGTGTGGACAAAATATTCCATTTAAAAGCAGAGAAATTTTTTCCAGTCAGGAATTTTCTCAAGCAAATGTGTGTAGCTTGCAAGAAGATAATATTTTGGAAAGACGAAGTTTATTTAGAAATTTTGATCAAAATTTTGGAAATAGAAATGAAAAAGTACATGACAGACAGTCATTCACAAATGTAAACAATGCAAATCGGAAGGAAATTCCTTACTTTCTGACCAGCCCGAATAACTCAGTTTTGGGACCACCTTTGTACAAAAACACTTATAATGAAAAGGAAGAAAGAATCAATATTATTAATGAAATTAAAGAAAATGAATTTATTGTAGCAACTGTATTTCAAAAACATAAGCTTAATCCACTTACTGAATCTTTTGTAAAAAGTAGGGTAAATCATAAATTTCAAGAAAATGATACTATTTTGATTGAACCGCTTGAGGGAGAAAAATAATTTTTTGTGGCAAGAGCAGTGTACAAGACACCTCAGAAATATTATTTATATGTGAAAATTGCAAATCCTTCTGAAAATGTAATTAATTTGAACAAGAAAATGAAAATTGCAAAATTGCAAAGTATTAAAGAAGTACAAGCATTACCAGTAAATACAGTAACTGACCACACACCCATTGAAAATAATGAAAAATTTGAAGCATGGGGTGGTGACTTTGACTTAAGTCACTTATATGGAGAGAAGAAGAGGAAGTTATTGGAACTTCTTAAAAAGCATCGTAGAGTTTTTGCAAAGTCGGTTTCAGAAATTGAGGGTTGTGATACAATTTTCCATACAATAAATTTAAGAACTAACATACCAATTAAAAAGAAAAATTACAGAGTGCCTCATCACCTTCAAGAGGAATTAAATAAACAAGTGACTGAACTACTTGGTGCGGGTATTATTAGGCCCAGTATTTCGCCTTATAATACGCCTGCTCTTTTTGTCAAGAAAGCAGATGGGTCATATCGTTTGGTCTGTGATTTTAGGCAGTTAAATGAAGTCATGATTGACGAACCATATCCGATACCTAATATTAGTGAACTCATCGATAATTTGGCAGGAGCAACTTATTTTTCCACTCTGGACCTTACTTCTGGGTTTTACCAACTTTGTTTGGACCTGAATGACTGTGAAAATACAGCCTTTTCCACCAACAAAGGCCATTTTGAGTGGTGTCGCACTCCTTTTGGGCTCAAAAATGCCCCTGCATCTTTCCAGAGATTGATGTCATTGGTTTTGGCAGGTGTTTCGAATGTTTACATTGATGATATTATTGTGGCATCCAAGTCCTTTGAAGAACATATACAAAAATTAGAAGAAGTATTTTTGAAATTGCAAGAACATCATTTAAAATTGAAACCATCAAAATGTTATTTCTTTCGAAGAACAATTAAATACCTGGGATTTTTTGTCTCAGATGGGAAAGTGCAACCTGATCCACACAATTTGGAAACCATTCAGAAATTTAAGACGCCAAAGTGCATAAAGAATGTGAGGCAGTTCATGGGTCTCACAGGATTTTATAGAAAATTTGTGAAGAATTTTGCAGATGTTGCTTTACCCCTCACACAACTTTTAAAAACAAAACAAGGTGAAAAATTTAAGTGGAATGAAGCAGCTCAAGATTCTTTTGACATCTTGAGGAAAGAACTTTTGAAAGAACCAATTTTGATTTTACCTGATTTTAAAAAGAAATTCATATTGCACACAGATGCATCTAAGTATGCACTTGGAGCATATATTTCACAGCAAGATGAAAATGGTTTTTTACACCCTATTTCATATGCCAGCAGGAAGCTAAATGATGCTGAAACCAGATACAGTGTTGTTGAGCGTGAAGCTTTGGCTGTAGTCTGGGCGACAAATTTTTTCAAACAATATTTAATTGGAGCTCACTTCACAATTTATTGTGATCAGCACTCCCTCTCATTTATTTTCAAATTCAAGGATCCAACCTCCAGACTTTCACGTTGGATAGCTTCTCTTTCCCAGTTCGACTATGAGATCATTCATAAGCCAGGAAAGGCGAATGTTGTGGCTGATTACTTATCAAGATGTGTCGGTGACAAAGAAAATCCATTATCAAAGAATTCTGCAAATACTAAAAATTCGGCTAATGCCCAAAAGCCAAAGAAAGTCAATAATGCACAAAATCAGAAATCTTCAAAAGGTTCAGAAATTCAACAAGTGAATGCAATTAACACAAACCTAAATGATGAAGAAAATGTTCAAAGTGAAAATTTAGAGCAATTAACAGTGGAACCAACTTTGTTCACTAGAATAGTTAACGCTCAAAAATCTGATAGCAGATGCAACAAAATTAAGAATTTCTTGGAAAAAAATATAGCTCCTTATCCACAAAGGTTAACCTTTTTTTAGAAAGAAAATGCATTATGGTGCACTCACAAGCACCCCAAAAGAAGACACAAATTTAATGAAAGATTGGTAGTACCTCAGTCCTTGGTATCTGAAATTTTGTGGTTGCATCAAGACTGTCCTGCATTTGCTCACTGTGGGTTTCGCAGAACTTTGTCTAGTATCAGCAGAAAGTATTATTGGCAAGACATGTACACCCAAACACAGAATTATGTCAGTTCTTGTGATGTTTGTGTCATGAACCATGGGTTCAGAAATTTGAAAGCACCAGTACAGAAATTTGATACATCTGATTTTCCCTTCCAAAGAGTGGCGATGGATTGTATAGGTCCTTTTCCAGTTTCAAATTCTGGGAAAAGGTACATTTTAGTCATAACAGACTATTTCACAAGATGGGCAAAAGCTTACCCATTGTCATCTATTACTTCAGAAAGAATTTTGGAATGTTTTGAGAAATTCATATCGTCTCACGGTATTCCCCACCACCTGATTACGGACAAAGGGTCTAATTTCATTTCAAAAGCTGCTCAGAGCCTATACAAGAAGTTGGGAATCATCAAACATAGTACCAGTAGCTATCATCCCCAATCTGATGGCCTCTGCGAGAGAGCAAATTAATCTTTGCTCAGAAGTTTGAAGAATCTTGCATATAAAGAAAAAGACGACTGGGATCGTTTAGTTCCTTTTGCCCTTCTGGCCCACAGAAATGCTGTTCATGCATCAACTGGAGAAACTCCTGCATACCTCATGTATGGCAGAGATTTAACAGTACCAAATACCCTTTTAACAGGATTTAAAAGCACAAAATATGCTTCTGTGCATGATTATGGTCAAGATTTGGAATATAGATTAAAGAAAATTTATGAAATTGTAAAAGTCAATTTGGATAAAGCACAACTGAGTCAAATGCAACAACAACATAAAGGTGCAAAACAACATGTGATTAATGTAAACGATCATGTGTATCTTTACACACCATATTTACCACGCGACCAGTCCAAGAAACTTTCTTCATATAATAGAGGTCCATTTAAGGTGATCAAGAAAATCTCTCCAGTCAACTTCATAATACAACATGTTCTAAATCCGAAGAACGAGCAGAGAGTCCATGTCAACAGACTTACATTACTACCACCTAGAAGAGTTGAGCTTCAAACTCTTCCAAAAGATAGTGCACTTGGTCGTGATAAACAAACTGTGTCCTCATCAACCTCGAATGCTTTCCAGCGGCAAAATTCCAGTGCTCCAATTTCCAGTTCCCAAAGCAGTGCAAACAAACAACATGTTTCCAGCGCTCAAAATTCCAGTGTTCGGAATTCCAGTGCTCCAATTTCCAGGGATCCAAATAGTGTAAACAAACAACTTTCTTCTTCCAGTCACACAAACTGTGAAAACCGTCATACCAGAGTGGTTTATAATAGAGCTTTAAACCAGCAGCGTCCTAGAGTGAACAGTCGATACTCTTTCAGACAATTTAATTAATCCAGTTTTCATCTGTGCACAACAATGTTCAAAATCTTCTTCTTCTGTGATGCAAAATTCCAGTGTTTACAAAATTTGTTTAAGAAATAGTGATACAGTAATTGTTAATGCAGCTTGTTAAATTTTTGGAATATTGAAATTTAAGCTTAATTGATTGTTGTGTATAATTTTTCTGAAAGTATTATCTGATTATTGAAATTTATTATTGTTTATTCTAAATATTTTTTATTTACACACATCTCTGCTCAATTGTAATGGAAGATTATTTCATCTGTGAAACATGCTTCATCTGTGAAAAATACAATTTTTTTTTTAATTTTACTGTTTTGAATTTATATACAATTTTAATCTTGTGATTTGTGTGATATCGACTGAAACTCTTCATTCTACAGAAATTTTTGATTATCTTTTGATAAACTTTTTGAATCTGGAGATTTGAAACTTTTCGTAATTTTGAACTGTGAGTTTTGTGATTTGTTTTGGAGTTCTTCGAAAAACTTTCCTGTTGAGGATGTATTTGTGTTTTGATCAAGCTCATCTGTTTGAGGTAGTGATGGAACCTCTTCTGCAATAATTTTTAATATTTACAATAATTTGAATTTCTGTGGTGATGAAAAATTTAATTTCAAATGTGCAGAATTTTAATACCTGATATGACAAACTGTGGTGAAGTGCATGATTTGACACTTCTAATAATTTGACCTGATTTTGACAGAATTTTTTTTATATTTCTGTTTTTGAAAATTTATTTCATATGTTTTTCTGTCCCTGCTTTACATATATCTTTATTTTGATCTGCAATTCAATGTTTACATTTTTACAAGTTCACTTCCCTACTGGTACAAAGAGTACAGTAGTTTCGTCAGTCACCATTGTCCCGTGAGTTCAATGTTGCAAATGTTTTTTTCTTTTGAGTGAATTGCAGGTGTTTACACAAACAAGCTACACCCTGTGTTTCGAGAGGGAAGTGAATGAAGCAATTTAAAATCCCGGCTTTTTGCTACACCTGGTCGAGGCTAGACAGATCTCGCCGTCGTTTCCAGAGCAGAGGCGAGAAGCGTACCATCTGGAACCACTGTGTGATGGAGCAGTGATGTCGTGATGGAGGACTCATCGCTTCGGAGTTAGGTTTCTCATCTTTTCTGAATTGACTTGTGCTTTGGACCGTGGCTGTCCTGTTTTCGTCTGGATGCACCGGAAGCCCTGCATGCGGGATATTTTTTTTTTCATTTTCATACACACCTTTTCTTGTGATGGCAACCCGTATAGATCCCCGCTGATTTTACTCTTTCTGGAAACATATTTTTCTGTACAGTTACACAGCAGGAATCTTTAGTGTATTTTACAAGTGTATTTTGTTTTAAGAATTTGAGAAAGTTTGATAAGAGCATATTATGTGTATTTCAGTGTATTTGCATATGTTTTAACTGTGTGTTTTCTTTTGAAAGGATCCTATAGCAGTTTTTGGACAGCATTGTGTCCTCTCTTTTGGCCATGTTTTGATGTTTTGACTCTTGGACAACGGGGACCCTGCGCAAGTCTTTGGACTCCTTGAGTGTGGTGGTAGTGTAGACGTACATTGCTCACCCTCAAAATTTTTGTGCAAAATTGCCTGCGGCAGTTGCTGCTTTAGCGTTCGCCCTGCTGGAGGTGATGCTTCTACAGGATTCTCTTGGAGAAAATTTTCCTGCCCTGCGGTTGCAAAATTTTTTGCCGGGGGGGGGGGGAAGATACTTGTGGCATCGAAATCTGCGATGCATATTTCTGTTTAAAATGCTCCTTTTTCATGTCATGTAAATGTAGAATGCCTCAGCCGATTTTCTGTGGAAATGGGTCAAATTGTGGAGTGTTTGCGACCTTGAAAAGGCGCGCCTGCCAGCCGGCTGAGAGAAAGAAAAGCCGTTGAGTTTTAATTTGGTTTTGTTGATTATTTTCCAATGTTCTGTTTGGTACATGTGCTATATGTATATAGGTGTTGTGACGTCAGCGCAGTAAATGTAAAGTGACGCGCTTGGCTTTTTGTCTTCAGATTTGGAACAGGATTTTGGTAGAGGCAGTCAATTAAAATTTCTCTCTTCAAAATTTAAAAATGGCTAAAGTGTTGGTAATTGAATTAAATTTAAAGATGTTTGCCAAATCTCACCTTCTAATGATGACTGCCCTACCAAGAGTAAAGAGAAGTTTTGTAAGTATAAATACTTCTCATATTTAGAGCTGGTAAATTTGTTAAATTCCAGTTTTGACTTCCAAAAATTATTCGAGAGTTCTAAGACACCAGCCATTATAGATGTAAGAATTTAAAGAATTAATGTAATAACCTAAGCATATATCTTTGCTTTCATGTCATCATTTATATATATCTATTTGAAAAGATAGGAACGCAGATGTTACGAGTAAAATGTGAATTTTGATGTCATGCTTGTATTTGAATTACCTAACTACCATTTAATTAAAGACTGTGTTTTAATTTCAAAATGTCATTAATCTCATCATTTAGTGAGTTGTTTCCTTGCCATTTATTTTACCAGCCATTGAGTAGTAGTTTCGCTTCTCACCAGGGAGACGGATTGAATTCTGGAGTTAAGTACTTACCACTAGTTGATAATTGTGTTTATTTCAATTTCTACATTTGAATGTGAAAGCAGAAGAGTCTTTTAAATCATCATAAACGCTTTTACATTGCTAAACTGGTACTACTCTGATATAAAGTTATATACCTTGGATCATACGTTCATAAATTATGATTTTTATAAGGCATTCGTGTGTCGCTAAAACCTAATTTTCCTTGGAGTAGTGTCGTCATATAGGGGTAAAGCTCTTCCGTATGCATGTGCTTTCGGAAGCAGGCGGACAAACCGTTTCAACAACAACAACAACAGGCTATGATAATGCAAGACGTCACTTTTATTCTAGTTCAGTTGGCAGACGTAACTTGTATTCTAGTTTGGTTGCAAATTTTACAGATTAAATAATTATCTTATATAAATTCTAACGACAACTAATAAATTTATAGGAATTTAATATCTGTCTGATGGATTTGATTAAGAATTTTATAGCTACTTTGATGTGTTTGTCATGGAATAGGGTTACCGTTTTTGAATGTAACAGGCCCCGAAGGGCCTCTATTCGCTTAATACACCCACCATCTTTATAGTTACGTGGTCAACGGCTACTTCAAGAAATACATATATTGCAGAGCTTTTGAAAAGAGAGCTTTCTTACATATATTGTAAGAGCTTTTGAAAAAACCGTCATGGCGTAGCGGAAACTTTTTAAAATTCAGTTTGGCTGCGGAACCCTTAAATGAAAGTCCACTGTGGTTCAAACTATGAATTCAAGATTTTACACATTTTTTTATTTAAAAAAATTGAACGAAACTATCACTTCGTGGAACTCCTGGGACAGAGTCGCCAAACCCCGGGGATCAGCGAAACATTCTTTGAAAAACGCTAGTGTACGAAATGCTTTATCATCCTCCGACAACGTACAGCATAATCTAACGACAGGTTCCACCCTTATTGTGCGTTAGTAAGTATGACATATCCAATATATGCAATGCCACTATGAAAAATGTCTATTTAGTAAGATACATTGAACATGTTTGAAAACTGATCAAAATCTCTTCCAGATTGGTATTGTTACGAACGTATCCTGTGGAATCGTGGGGCACATATTATACAAGAACGAATCTTCATTTCTGAATAACTAAACACGTTTATTCACAAACACAAAGTAAACAAGAACAATATGCAATTAAATAGCCCTTAAATGCTCAATTATTTTCACAAAGTAAGCGATGTTATTCTCAAAATACTGAAAAAATAATTTCACAAAACAGTGGCTACTATTCATTCTTAAAACATTTACCAAAGTCACTGTTCACTGTAGCTCGTATCTTGTCAACTCGTTAACTGAACTGCCGCTGATTGATAACTCCTTTTTATAGAATATCTTCATTGAAATATTTAGAATTATCTAATGTTTCGTAGACTATTTGTTATTTGGAGATGCTTCTCGAAAATTCGGGAAGTTTGCAAAATGTCACCAAATTGGCGATAAATCGCCAAATCTGACAACCCTCCTTGAACGTCGAAATTCAGGCATATCTACGATCATGGCATGCCCACGTCATGGAAATGCCCGTCAAGTGTTTTCTCCTTCTGGTCCGTCTTCCAGAGAGAGACAAATGTATGGAGGGAGAAATAGTCTCCGGGAAAAAAGGAAAAATCACGCGTTCAAAACAATATTAATTTAAATAAGGTTATAACAGCAGTTATAGATAAATAGACTGCGATTTTATAAACCACACCGTATCGCCGCCCAAAAAAAATTTGCATTTTCAGGTAACTGGTGTCTGTCTACCTCTTTCGAGAGTTATGCCATGTCAGTGTATTCATTTTTATACTTATTCTATTAGGTTTCACAGCTTCACATTTATTTTTTCGATGATAGATAAAACTATTATGAATATAATCCCATATATACACCTACGTAATTCGTTATCAGTCTTCTGTTATTTCAACTTGCAAAATAAATGTTTTCATGCATAAAATGTGTCTAAGTTTATTCAACATACAAACGAAACAAATAATTGAACTCATCAAACTATCATTTCGTAATTCAAATTAGGGATTTTATAAAGTTTTGAATTAGGAGTACTATTTTTATTTAATTTGAACTACATTGAGTATGTTGCGCCTAACTACATTTAAAATCGCAGATCAATTGCCTGAGATGTAAAAATTTATTCAGTGTGTGTGAGTGAAAATCGCAAATAAAGTTACTCAAAACAGAACGTTTTCCCTTCTGATTTTCCAAAGAACCTAAAGTAAAGGTATTTTATATATACATAACAATAATAAAGAAATCTATGGTGAAACTAATGAAAACTATCTAAATGTTTCGATTTTCAACACTTTTCAACATAGTCGAAAGTGTTCATGACTTTGTTCATTCTGTCTGTCTGGCTGTTCGCACGATAACTGCCGTAAAAATGATTTTATCAAAAGGAAATTTCAGTATGTTGTTGATAAGGTCTGTGGGACATGTGGAAATTCAAATGAATAATAGCACCCAATTAGTTTTGGATTGAACCCGGATTGAAAGAGTGAAATACATTGAACCCTATGGGACCTAATTTTTCAAACACTTTTTTAACGAAGTTAAAATTCACAAAGTGCTTAGAAATGTTAAGGAAATATTTAAAGTATCCCATAAAATATATATAAGGAAATAGCAAAATATGTTCAGTAGTTTTTTAAATACAAATTTAAATAATAATTACATCCATATTATAGAAAGGGATCACTTGACCCACTTCAAAATAAAATATGGCATCCATATTTTTCCCAGTGTAAAAATCGTGATTTTCGTGACATTCATTTGCATTCTGACATTCTTTTACAGTTCTTTTATATTCATACGTAGTGTTACATCCGTCCTAAAATCGCTTTTTGTTTGCGTATTTTCTGTGCATCTGTATTCTGCGTCAAAGAAATTACAATAGTTTTGAGTTTAAATAATTATAAAACTTATTATTTCTAAAACGAAGCCTAATTTTATTTTATACAGAATGTAAACAAGTGATTGTAAGATAAGCTGGATTTTATCATGCCAAATTATTTAGCTCTGAAATGTGGAATATAAGTTATATGAATGAAATATTCATTGCATTTTCATAGAGAGCCAGACAATTTATATTTCTCTAAAGTTATTTGAATAAAGTTCATTTGTTTCGATAAAGTTTTAAGTTTTAAAATAAAAAAATTATTCTAGTACTGTGATAATTTTAAATATATCAGCGCTGAATGTATCGCATTTTAGAGATGTTTAAATAAAAGTTCATTTCAGTTGAAAATTTTCTCATAATCATTGCTTTATGCATGATTGATCTTTCTTATTTTAAACGAATATTTGCACTTTCACATGACTGGCTGTTTCATTTAGTAAGTATGCGTATAGCAATTTTTTATATCACAAGCTATTAATGAATGTATGAGAGCAGGAGGCAATTATATAGATTTGGGATTTACGGTCTATACAACGAAACAAAGCGCAGAGTTATAGGCGCTATTTTATGACAGTCTCGGCCCGGAAGGTCATGGCCCCAATAAATTCAGCTCACATGAATTACAGGTGTGGTTGGGGGAAATATCCCCTTGGGGATCCAAGGCTCAAACCAGTCATAATTGTGTAATCAAGTAGCCAATGCTGCAATGTTGCTACATCGTACTGAAGAGCAACCAATGAGAGATAAGGAGGGCTTATCTGGACCTTAGGCAAAATGATGTGACAACAAGGAGATAATTGAATGAATAGTCGAGCAATTGAAATTCAAGGAGCGAGAGAGAGAGAGAGAGCAGTCAGCAAGAATGACTGTCCAGCATCATTGATATTCAGGCAATGAATGTCCAATATAATGTTTCATAATCAATGATGGTGCAGAAGCGTGGAGATATAAATGTGTAGTGGTTTTGTTAAAATTTGAGAGTGTGTAAGGAAAGAGAAAGCTGACTGCAAAATGTCAGAAAGATAAAATGCCAATATTCCAATCATGTTAAACAACAGACCGACATACAGAGGTATGTGCTAAGCTGCGTATATATTAGGTTATATTATTCCAAAATCATATATTTAAAGACCTCGTCTCATACATCCAGTTTCCACTCCGTGAGCGTTAAAGGTCTTTCGTTTCTTTCATAATATTACTTCCCTTATATACATAATGTATAAGGAAAGTATTGAGACGGGGTCGAAAATTCGAATTCGAGTTTTCGACGGAAGAGCACGTTTAAAGCATCCCTGATCACGAATCAAACATTTTTGAAGTGATGTCTGTGTGTATGTGTGTGTGTGAAAGTATGTGTGTGTGTGTGTGTCAGTGGGTCTTTGGAGACGATAACTGACGAACGAATGGACCTATTCGAACGAAATTTGGTACAAAAATCACAATCCGTAAACACTGGAAGCCTATTGTTTTTATACGCAATCGAATGCTCAGAACCCGCCTAAATTTTCGAATGAAATGTTGAAAAAATCATCAAAAAATCAAAACCGTTAATAAAGTTACGCAAATAGACATTTATAATGTAATTTTTTATTTGAAAACGATTGACATAAATTTTAGAAGGCCAGCATGAACCGTTCTCGAGATATTTCACATTTTTCAAAAAAATTATCAAAAAGTCATAAATAAAAAATATTTATATTTCCTATTGAGAAACATGTTCACTTTTCATATGTAATACCATTCGATAAATTGGGTGACATCATTCTCGTGGATCGAGCTCGTTCCATTCATGAAAAAAGATACTTCGAGTAATTCTTTTGTATTTGAACGCCAATAATCATTTATCTGGTATAAGAATAACTTATTTCTCCGTCAGTATAGCTTGGCCAGATTTTGGCGACGAATTTGGCGGAATGTCGCCAACTTGGCGACTTTTTGAAATGTTGTCAAATTAACGAAAATCTCGCCAAATGGATTAAAATGACGCTAAATCAATAAAAATGACGACTAATTGTCGAAAATCCAATATCTTGGAAAGAATATCTACTATAAGAAAAACCCATTTTTTTTACTATAAAAGTAGTAAATTCGTTGCATTATATAAGGAAAGTCATGTGTTGCCCACATCAGATTTTTTTGGTTCCCGTGTCGCGAGTTAAAAAATCAGATGTGGGCAACACATGACTTTCCTTATATAATGTAATGAATTTTCTACTTTTACAGTGAAAACATAGGTTTTTCTTATAGTAGATACTAATATTTTTCCCAAGATATTGAATTTTCGACAATTAGTCGTCATTTTCATTGATATAGCGTCATTTTTGTCCATTTGGCGAGATTTTCGTTAATTTGGCAACCTTTTAAAAAGTCTCCAAGTTGGCGACATTCCGCCAAAGTCGTCGCCAAAATCTCGCCAAGCGTTATGGACGAAGAAAGAAGTTGTTCTTACAGCAGATAAATGACTATTGGCGTTCAAATGCAAAAGTATTACTCAAAGTATCTTTTTTCATGAATGGAACGAGCTAGATCCACGAGAATGATGTCACCCAATTTACCGCATGGTATTACATATGAAAAGTGAACATGTTTCTCAATAGGAAATATTTTTTTTTCATTTTATATGACATTTTAATATTTTTTTTGAAAAATGTGCAATATCTCGAGAACGGTTCATGTTAGCGTTCTAAAATTTATGTCAATCGTTTTTTAATAAAATATTACATAAGAAATATCTATTTGCGTAACTTTATTAGTGGTTTTGATTTTTTGCCGATTTTTTCAAAATTTTATTCGAAAATTTAAGGAGGTTCTGAACATTCGATTACGTATAAAAACAATAGGCTTCCAGTGTTTACGGATTGTGATTTTTGTACCAAATTTGGTTCGAATCGGTCGATTCGTTCGTCAGTTATTGTCTCCACAGACTCACTGACTCACACACACACACATACTTTCAGACACACACACACACACACACATACACACACACACACACACACACACACAGACATCACTTCAAAAGTGTTTGATTCGTGATCAGGGATGCTTGAAATGTGCTCTCCCGTCGAAAACTCGATTTCGAATTTTCGACCCCGTCACAATACTTTCCTTATACATTATGTATATAAGGAAAGTAAAAATTTTAATGAAAAATTTAACACTACTGATGTTTGATAAAAATCATTTAATGACATGATACATAATTTAAATGGAGACTCTTGTGTTGACCAAGTAATGGCATTGATAAAATTCAAATATGCACATTCAATAATAGAAATTACAATGAAAAATTGAATTTAATTTGTTTAAAAGGTATTAATGATATTTGCATTTAAAAGTGTATGATGTGTAATATTTTGAGTTGTATTTTATGTACTGTTATTTTATAATTTTAGATTTTGGAAGGAAAAATGTTGTATTTTAAATGTCCCCGAAAAATAATACTAAACGAAAAATTTCGCCAGAAAGAACGCAATTAAGCGCTGTAGAACCTCAAATCTCAAAAATGAAAAATAACTGCTGTTTCTCCTCCTTAAACGTTTATTAATATTAATGTAATTTTACACTTAAAAATGATATGTGTAAATAATTAATATCTGTATTAAAAGTTAAAATGTGGAATTTAATATGTAGTGTTTTAATTAATGATTATATTTTAGGAACTCGCGCAAAGAGGTAATGGTGCGTTATTGCAGCTACGATAGTAATGTGCGATCTATTCGATTCACGATCACTTCAATTAAGAATAATAATGCAATCCAAAGATTTATTTATTATAAAGAAGAAGTAAACTTAATGTTTCTTTGGATGGAAAATGCGATATTTAAGAAAATTAATCAAACTAAATGTACGCAAATATTATAATTTTACAAATACATGTCCATTAATGATCTGCCATGTATTCGTGTACATATATTGTTATAATCAACAAAAAATCATTTCGAAGAATTTACCTTATGCTTTTCTAAATGCACACATTTAAAATGTAAGTAATTCTATTACAATTTTGCCAACATAATTAATAGTTTTGAAATCATAACATGTTTCAGCTTCGCACAAAGAGATCAAATCACATTCCACTCTTGAGCCATTCAATATAAAGCCCACTTGTGTCAACTACAGGGACCATACCCTTCTCTCCTTGACCTAATGCCTCCGTTGAAAAGGACTTTTGGAGATACATATTTATGGTACCCATATTACGTGTAGATAAAATATAGTTTGCGACATAGGTGAGAATTCAGATGATCCTGCCATAATCACTGAAATATCCCGTCCCCTATATAAATGCTTAATATTTTATAGCGTTACCCATTATAAATAAATGACTAAAAAGATATTATGCAGATAGCATATGCAAAAAGATAGATTATGCAAAAATATATTAAATATCATGACAATTATTTTTATTCTTTATATCTGCTACGATATTTAAAAAAAAAACACGTTCATGAAAAATAAGTTTATTAAATTATTTACACACAATAAATGTACGCAATAAATGTACAAATAAATGTACGCAAATTTTATTATTGCACAAATATATATCCATTAATGATCTGCAATGTATTTGTGTATATATATTGCCATAATCAACAAAAAATAATTTCGAGGAATTTACCTTAAGCTTTTCTAAATCACACATTTAAAATGTAAGTAATTCTATTACAATTTTGCCATCATAACATGTTTCAGCTTCGCACCAAAGGGAACAAATCACATTACACCCTTGAGCCATTTAATATAAAACCCGCCTGTGTCAACTACAGGGACCATATCCTTCTCTCCTTGAGCCAATGCCTTCGTTGAAAAGGACTTTTGGAGATACAGATTTATGGTACCTATATTACGTGTAGATAAAATACAGTTTGGGGCATAGGTGAGAATCCAATCAGGATTTTACTTGTGCCATGATCTTGCCATAACCACGGAAATATCCCGTCCTTTATTATAAATGTTTAAAATTTTATAGTCAACCATTCTAAATAAATGACTAAAAATATATTATGCAGATAGCATATGCAAAAAGATAGATTATGCAAAAATATATTAAATATCATGGAAGTTATTTTTATTCTTTATATCTGCTATGATATTTAAAAAAGACACGTTCATGAAAAATAAGTTTATTAAATTATGTACACTCAATTTCACATATTGGTTTGCAGTATCTTTGTACACCGTATTTCAGGTTCTTTAAATTTCCATCTTGTCATCTTTTTATAAAATCGTAATCGGAAATGACACGCAATGAAAAATAAATAGAGCCTATCTAGCTGCAAAAAACAGGCAATTCGGTTTTCCAATAAACTGTATCATTCCACTCTGAAAGGGTTTCTATTGAACTACACTCAAATTTCCTTTTATTCAGGCTTCTTTTTGTGCGACATAATTTTATTACATTGTGTAGATTTCAAAATAGTTTAAATGATTAGTTTGGTAATACCTACGATGACAGATATATTTTATGAAAATATGATTAAAGTTTATAGATAAAATCAGAACCGGCAGTCGATGGTACATTTAGGTTTTAAAAGGAAGCTACAAGTGATGATTTTTTGTTCAATAAAACTTTAATACTGGACAAAACCTATTTTGTTATACTCGTGCAGTATATTTGCTGAAGTTTATTTATAATCCACGTTTTAAATTTCGCGTAATTTATATTTTTTCATCAATTTCAGGAGGAGGGGTTGTCATCCCGGGACATGACTGGCTTTATTATTACTTTCCTTATATACATAATGTATAAGGAAAGTATTGTGACGGGGTCGAAAATTCGAATTCGAGTTTTCGACGGGTGAGCACGTTTCAAGCATCCCTGATCACGAATCAAACATTTTTGAAGTGATGTCTGTGTGTGTGTATGTGTGTGTGTGTGTGTGTGTGTGTGTGTGTGTGTGTGTGTGTGTGTGTGTGTGTGTGTGTGTGTGAAAGTATGTGTGTGTGTGTGAAAGTATGTGTGTGTGTGTGTGTGTGTGTCAGTGAGTCTGTGGAGACGATAACTGACGAACGAATGGACCGATTCGAACCAAATTTGGTACAAAAATCACAATCCATAAACACTGGAAGCCTATTGTTTTTATACGTAATCGAATGTTCAGAACCCCCCTAAATTTTCGAATAAAATTTGGAAAAAATCGTCAAAAAATCAAAACCGCTAATAAAGTAACGCAAATAGACATTTCTTATGTCATTTTTCATTAGAAAACGATTGGCATAAATTTTAGAACGCTGACATGAACCGTTCTCGAGATATTGCACATTTTTCAAAAAAATTATGAAAAAGTCACATAAAAAAAAAATTCCTATTGAGAAACATGTTCACTTTTCATATGTAATACCATGCGATAAATTGAGTGACATCATTCTCGTGGATCTAGATTGTTCCATTCATGAAAAAATATACTTTAAATAATACTTTTGTATTTAAACGCCAATAGTCATTTATCTGCTGTAAGAATAACTTTTTTCTTAGTGCATAACACTTGGCGAGATTTTGGCGACGAATTTGGCGGAATGTCGCCAACTTGGCGACTTTTTCAAATGTTGCCAAATTAACGAAAATCTCGCCAAATGGATAAAAATGATGCTAAATCAATGAAAATGACGACTAATTGTCGAAAATTTAATATCTTGGAAAGAATATTAGTATCTACTATAAGAAAAACCTATTTTTTTACTGTAAAAGTAGTAAATTCATTACATTATATAAGGAAAGTCATGTGTTGCCCACATCAGATTTTTTTTATTTTAAATCGATTTGCTCATATGGTGGCATGGAAATTAAGAACCCGAAAAACTTATTCTTGGACTCTCACTAGGGACCACATTTGTTCAAGGACGTCAATAAATTCCCTCGGATGCCCCTGAATCCTGAGTGTACAGCACACTTTAAAATCTTTTCGCAAGTTTTTTACGACTGAATGTTGCCACCCCAAAATTAACAAACTATATTTCCATGTAATAATGCGTGTATTTTGACAACTCCTCTTAAAGTTTACTCTAGATACTGAAATAATTTTAATTCCCATTACGTCAAGATGAAAATTTTTCATTTGTTGACGAGCCTAGCGAGCAACATTGTATTAAAGAACTTTGATCAATTTCTTACGCATCTATTCACAGATCAATAGAGAAATTTGATTGATGTTAAGGAACAAGCTGCACTCTTATATTCTTGTTTACCATATTTAAAATATAGTTTTGAGATTTTTAATGTTTGTGGAACAGAATAAACTTTACTTTAATATCTGGATTTTAAAATTTTTCTGAACTTTATCTCAAAGTTTTATTTATTAATACTTTAAATTCTAAATTTAGCATTTAACTTATGTTAAAACTTCTTCTTCTAATGCTAATATTTTTATTCTAGTGTTAATCTTGATTTTCTATATTTATCTTCTAGTCTAACTTTAAAAATATTTTCTAATATCACAGTGCCTTACGTTATTTTAGATTCGCTAATGATCTTGATGAGATGGGCTGGGGAGCACTTTATTGTTCTTATGGAACTTCGTGTTACAAATCATATGTAGCTTCCTTTTATACTAAGCTATAAGAGTCCATCTCGAACTATTACTATAACCAGATACATTAAAACTGCCAGAAATGCTTTTTAAATCCCAGATTTACAGTTTTATGCCTTTTCATCGTTTGATTAACTATACCTTTCAAACAGGCAGCAACACCAAAAATCCATGGTATAATCCTAATGGGATCATCAAGTGGGTTCTTTTTAAGTTTATATACAATTCCTAGTGACAGGACAGGAGTTAATTCGCATGTAATTTTACTACATTAGATTCAGTTGCTACGATCTTCTGATGAAAATTAGGAATTGCTAATTAGATCTGAAAGTAATTCCGTTATATATTCACAAATATTCAAGGATCTGTCAGTGACACCCATGAATTAAACTGAAAAAAAGTTTTATATATTATGTAGTCAAGTAGAAAATAAATATGTTCGATATTTACCAAAATAGCACAACTCAATGAGTAAAGCACTAGTATCTCAAATTCAAAATCCGTTTGTTTGAGATCTAAATAAAAACTAAGTTGCTTGAATATAATACATAACTGAGTGCAATAAGAAATGAAAAACTAACATTCGTTTATTCCCTAACATGACTGTCTTGGGCCTCGTATTACTGAAGTGAATTGGTACTTCTCTCAAACTGAGTCTTCCCTGACATTTAGATTCAGCCCATTTCTCAGACACAACACTATCAACAAATCAAATATCCATCGTATCTCAACATTTCGGAAAACATATTTGAATATTGTGAAACTAGTATACTTATACAATTTAATCTAACATTTATTTTGAAAAGTTATTTGGAAGGGGATTGGTGAAATAGATATAATATTAACTAAATGCAATTTTGTAATATCATTTTAAAGGTTATTGCTTGAAAGTTTAGTTTTAAGAAAGATGTATTGTCGATCCCAATTTAAGCATGTTCTATTTCAATCATTCTTTCTTCAAGATTAAACGTCTCTCTGATACAAAATGTTAGGTTATCTTATTTGACACTATTTTAATGTATTGGTAGTTAAAATACAAAACAAATATTCAAAAACATGCTTTGTTTCTGACAATACTCATCATGCTATTGAATACGACTTCTTTGATATCGTTTGAGGAACATTTACAAAAATAACACTTTATATACGTTGCTAAATTTCACTATAGTGTTATAAATAATTATATATTTAAATTAAACCAAAACATCGATTATAGCAGATATTTAAAATATTGCGTTAGAAAAATAGCTAGTTAGTTGTGCAGTTAATAGAAGTTACTTTTTGATGCATGTCCATGAGTTTAATTATTTTCTGTAGAAAATAATTTAAGCATATAGTTAATGTGAATCTTAAAAATTAATTCAATAATACTTTCAAGTTAAAAAACAATAGTTATATAATCACGTACTCAATATATTTTTTACATATATACGTTTGCATACATTTTATGACATATATTATTTCATCTCTGCAAAATAAGCAATTCATTAGTATTACTTAGTAGCAGTGCATTAGTAGTACATTAGTATACGGATGTATATACAGACTCACACTTGCATATGAATAAGGTTGATAATTTAATTGACCTTATATGGTAGTGAACTAATCAACATTTCGAAGATTGATTCAGCAAATAGTTCCAAAAAAGTTTAGTATGTTTCTCATATATTTGGGACAAATATTTCTCGGATATACATTTTCTCACATATTTTTTCAATGAAGTTTCATTCACAAACTTTTGTTTGAAAATATCTAGCTAGAAATTAAATTAGTTGTTCATTTTAAAAGTGTTGCATGGTTGAACTTTCAAATTTCCGATACCTTGCGCAATTACATTATTAGTCCGTAAGTACATTATATCTGCACGAAGAATTAAATACATCACTGTGAAGTTGAATTAAATGAAGTATGAAATTAATTCAGACCACATCGGAAAAGGACAATATAAGAACTTGTTTTATAAAATATTTTTATTCTTATATAAAAAATTCTTATTGTATCCTAAATTACCTTCACATTGCTAATTATTTTTTCATTTTGTCATGACTATTAAGTTAGTTAAATTATGAGAAAATACTTTTTCAAATGCATTCACTGTCTATAAAATATAAAAATTTTGTCGATTCAATTCAATAAAATATAGTTTTATATTGTAACGAATCACAAGTTCTATTTTGTGCTTTTCGTGATAAAAATATGTCAACATTTACATAGTAATATCGTGAAAGAAGTAATATTATATCGAAAATGGTTGTTGAATGTTATAATTGTGCGTTATTTTATATGTTTATTCAGTCACAATAAATGAAACTGCTGCTAGTGAGAATACAGATTTCTAGTACTTCCTCGAAGAAAGTATTCATAAGTAATCATAAGTACCCATGTAGTAAGTACTCATAAGTAAGTACTCATTAGGTAATTACCTGTTCTCTAATTTGCTTATAACTGCTTTCTTCAAGGAATTACTAGAACGTTTTAGTGCAAATTCATGCATATATTTAGTGTCTTACGAAATATTGTTGTGATGTAGACCAAATTCTTTAAATGCATTTTATGTGCCGACGAATACCTAATACTAAAACTATCCTTAAAAACTGGAATATATGTAAAATAAATCGTATCTAACCGAATAAACAGCGCCTCTATTTATCGCCAACTCAAACATTTTATTTTACATGCAAGTACGATGAATACCTAACTATTAGTTTTCCCCTCAATGTATATTACAGAAAATTCCTAGTTGAGAACAAGTGCAGTACTAAAGACACGATATTGAAAACATTTTATGGTGTATTAAATAAAAAAATTCACAATATTTATTATCACTGATGACTAATATATTTTATGTATGGATACATTTTGACAGAATATTTTTTATTGGAAATTATATCGATTATAACTACGAAATATGTGCATATTCTTATTATTTAGTTTGATTTCGTGCTAAAATTGCAGAACATAGTTGCACGACCAACGAAACATTTTTCAATAACTATATGGTGCAAGAATAAAATCATTCCCATTTATTAATAGAATATTTAGTCAAATATTCAGATAGTTAAATGTCTTACAAATAATGGTCATTAAAATTAGTACAACATGGTGTATAATAAAGTACGAAATACAGCGTATAAATAATTTATAAACTTATAAAAATATCCTTAGGGGCATTTATACGAAAAACAGAGTAATGTAGCTGTTCCAATGATTACTGATTGATAAATACTAGCAAATAATTTTATTCACTATATTGGCTAAAACATTGTTTGATTAATTAATGGACAATCGTTGAAAAAGTACATTTAATTTTAAGTGAAGTGTGAATATGATTTAGAATATTTTTTTCCGTCAACATAAAATAAATTATGTTTGAAAATTTAAAAATATATATTCTTAATATTCCAACCATATAAAACACGATGGTTTCAATGCATGTTAATCAAATTCATTATTTCGTTAATCAAGTTTAACTATTTTGATTAGAAATATAAACAAACACCCGAAGTAGCATTTATATATAGATATACATTTTCTATATATTCGCGTGCAAAATTTCTATAAACATCAAAATTAGTTTTAATAAATGTATACCCGCATGCAAACAATACTTGCTCTTATTGAAGATTAGAATACAGATCTTCCCACAATCCAATTATTGTAACACGGAAATTAGAAGACACTGATACGTTTCTTGCATGCCTGAAGATAACTGCAATGGTTATAAATTCTCACTGGGAATTAATAGTTTGATATACATGTACTATTAAGAAGCAGCTTCGCTTATTAAATTAGAAAATAATGTATATATACATACAATTTGTTCTTAGAGCAATAAGCAGATTATAAATAATCTACAATTACCAAAACGTGAAATATTCAAAGTGACATATGTTCACAGTTATAATCGAATATAAAAAATACTATATTTCTAATATAGTAGCATTTATATATTATTATAAAAAATGCACGAAATGAAAGTGAAATTGGAAGAAAAATAACGGTCACGAAAATAAATTGAAATTGGGATAAAATGAAATCCATTTTCACTGAAAATGTAATACATTTTAAATAATGAAGTTCAAGAAAATAATGATCTAATTAAATGGACATGCAAAACAATTTTAAAGTTTCAAATGTTTGATTTATTTTTGCATAATAATAATAATTGATTGTGATAAACTGTTTATCTTAGAAAACGTTAAATAAACAGTACTGCAAGTATTTTAATTAACATAGCCTTAAAATAATGACCTAACTATAGATTATCTTTATAACTGTTTTGTTTCCCAAAACAGTGAGTTTTTCTTTATGTTTGTTATTTTCTCAATTTTCGCTGTATTTTATAAACTAATAATTTTTAAAGTAATTTAACATATTGCTTTTGGACATAATTAGCTCATTTTATTCTCGAAACTGTTTATTATCTTGAATATTTTATATACTACATAATTTGATTTTTTATGCAAGTATTTTTCAACACTTCCTTATTCTTATCAATGTGATTAAGTAGTTTCCAAACTTGCTTTTTCCTTAATTAGTTTCACATAAGACACTTGCGTCTTATTCACAAATTTGTAATTTACGTGATAAAACTATTTACATACACATTATTTGCTTTTGCTGGCATTGTTGGATTGATCTTTTTTATTTTGAAGAAGGAGGCTATTTTCTGTCTTCAGAAATAAGTTATTCTTTCAATCAACTATTTATGCTACTCTTTATGTAGTATATTTTTAATTTTTAGACTTATGGTTTATTTTAAGTAATTGATTAGTTATTTATACAGGCATATTGTCTTTATCAGACAGGTACAATGTGTTTATTTCTGTATTGCATTTGCATAAATAAATCTAGTTAAACGCTCCTATTTTAAATGTTTTTATTATAGATGGAAAATTAAATTATCTTAATTATATACGTTTTAGATAGAACTAGAAAATGTTAATAATTTTAATGAGACTAAACTTAAACTTCAATAATTCAATAAATCAAAGACAACAAACCGTATATTAAAGTGTCATTTAATAAAAACTATCCTTTTTGATGTGCAAACTTTAAAAAATGCCAGAGTGCTTTCGGGCAATATATAACCACTGATGAAGGGTATGGTAATACCAGGAAACGCTCTGGCTTTTTTTAATCTTTGTACGTCCTAAAGGATAGTTTCTATTAAATGACCTTTATATCTACGATTTGTTGTCTTTTATTTATTGCATTATAAAATGCTATTCTATATATTAGTATTGGACATTCAGAAATTTTTTCATACATTCGATATTATAAATTTGGAAAATCTACCTTAAAATATTTTCTATTGATATGCATTTTGCAGATATTATAAATTTAAATATTGATAATTTATGACATCAAATTGAAAATAATATTGCGCATATTAACTTCATCATTATAATATTTTTTAAAGCACATTTTGGCCTGAGTTCATAGAAGTGTTTCTTTCAGTAATATGTAACTCATTTCGAACCATTCTTCAAGTAATTAAATATATGTTCTAGAGCATTTTCAGTCTGATATATAGTCCAATGAATGATAAAATTATACTTCTGATTTTATCATTTAAAATTGCAATTATTGGAGTTTGTTGAAAATTATGTGCAATACCCCTATTATTTGGATTACAGCCCGGGCATAAATTTTAAAATTATTGCCTTAAATACTTTTCCGAGATTCAGTGATCCATTAAGCAAAAATCATTTTAACATAAAATGTAATAACACATACATATCTAAATTAACCGTTCCACTTAATTAGTAATAGACATAAATGAAATTATGATTAGCCTTTAAAGATAAAGATCTTATTTTACCGGCTTTGTTGATTTATTATTTTTCGTGAAAGATTAATGAAGGAAACCGCATAAAAGTAGCATTTTATGAATACATATATGTTTGTGGATAAATTTTAAGGTATGATTAAAGACATACCTTTATTATATAGTTGATGGTATTGTACACGAACATACATCTTACTATTAAAACGTAATAGTGTATGTACTCGTATGTACGTTATAGCCATTCTAAAAAAGCCATTCTCATCCTAGAAGCTAACGATTTTTTTAAACGTAGGTATCGAAATATGAAATATGATAAATGTTTAAAGATATGTGAAAGCATTCTTTTTTCCACTGAAACCTATTTAGTATGTATGTCATCATTATTCCAAAGCCACTACACCACCTAGTGGCTTATGCAAAACGCAGTTATGGAGCTGAACGTGCTACCGAAACTTTCAAAATTTCGAAAACAATTGATAGATTTTTAAATTTTTGTAAAAACCTCTTTCCTCACTGAAATCCATTCATAAAAAAAAACCTGCTTTGTCTTCCCTCCTGTTGATCGATTGATGACATTCGGCCGCCCAATGTCAGAAAGCTGTCGCCAAGTGGTGCTAGGAATAAAGTTCTAGATTTCGAAAATCTCGAGTTTTACAGATAGAAATTCAAATTCTTAAATATAAGATTTTCATGTTATTATAAGTTATATATAGTTATACATAAGTTGTATATAGATCATAAAGTTATTCTGTACTACGATGATAATTTCCGTGTTTTACAGCAATACAGCTTATTGATCAAAATTAAAATTAACAAAACATATTAGCCATGCATAAAGCATTGATTATGAAACATTTTCCAATTTAAATGCAATTTTATTTAAACAGTTTTAATATGCGACACATTCAGCACTGATATTTTTTAATTTATCGCCGTACTACAATCATTTATTATACTTGGAAATTTAAAAGTGCATTATAAAAGCAATGCTGTAAATCGTCTGCGTCTCTAAGTAAAATCAATGTATATTTCATTCACATCACTTATATTCCAGATTTCAGAGCTAAATAATTTTGCGTGAAAAATCAGCAATTCTTATGCAACTTATCCTAGAATCGTATGTTTTGTTGCCATTTTGCAGATGCTATCAATTAAAATAAAAAATATTGTAATTTTGTTGGAACAGAATTTAAATGCACAGATGATATGCAAAAATAACCTTGTTGTATGACAAGATGCAAGACTCAATATAAATTTAGAAGATTTTCAAACACAACGATTTTTTACAGGGAAAAAATTGATGCCATATTTCATTTTCAAATGAGTCACGCAGTCTTTTCATGTAATATGGGTGTGAGACCAGAAATTGATCTCACACTTTGGTGAGACAGCTTTATGCCTTTTATTTACTGTGTTCGAAACATAGACCAATACTATCAGTCTGGATGGCGCCGGATTTTACAGCATGTGAACCTAAAGGTCAGAAAACCATTAATTTAGGAGCGCCAAGACAGGAGGGGGGCGAGATGGCCCTTACTTGGATGTGGAATGGTTCCATTGGTTAAATGAGTAACCAAAGAAAAAAGGGGCTTGTTGCGTCACTCTCAATGTTACAAATGAGAGCAAAGGGGGATTGACACCCCCGACAAAGGGAGAGAACCACAGCCTGTGACCTAGGGAGGACGCTAATCAATGACTTGAGCAGGCTTGGCAGAAGCAGTGATGACTTAATAACGACACAACAACGTTGACTTGTTCTGATACTTGCCCGACATTATGACACAACGACGACTAGAAATGTAGAGTACTCCGTAGATATTCAAAAATAATGTATAGAGCTATTGATTTGTGCAGAGTTACAGCTGTACAATATGTTCAACGAATTTACGTGTCGGAGCATTACACCAAGAGTTAATGCTGGTAAATGGACGACATTAAGTACGGATGCTGACAATGAGTACAAGACAGATTTGAAGGTATATGCCCATTGAAAATGATGGCTGGTCCTAACCACTATTTAGGAGTTTCCGTACTGGTCGCATATGTCCAGTCCGCTGAAATAATATAATTAAATATTATAATTGAATTTAATAAGTATTTTATGTTGTTAATAAATGTTATTGTTAAAGTTTAATTGGAATAATCCTTTTAGTATTATATTAATTAATAATTCCTTTACAGGACTCGCAAAAATAAATAATTAGAGGTTTTATAGCGCACAATAAAGCAATGTACAATAATAATTCCACTATAAGAGAATTTACGGCCATATTAAGATATTTTTGTTAATGATAATTAATCGAAAAGTTCAACTTAATCATAACTTCAGTAATCTTTCCCGTGTGTGATCAATTTCTGGTCTCACAATGGGGGTAATTATTAGTTCAATTTTTATTGAAAAAGCTAATTAACATATTTTGTTGACTTTTTTTCGAAACATTTTACTTGATAATTAGAATATTTTAAAAAATTTTCGCAGCAATTTGTGAATTTTAACTCCGCTTAAAAAATGCTTGAAGAATTATGTAGCATAGGGTTCAATGCATTTCATTTTTTCAACTCGAGTTAAATTCAAAGCTACTTGGGTGATATTATTCATTTTCATCCCCATATGTCCCACAGACCGTCTCAATAACATACTAAAATTTAATTTTGATAAAGTATTTTTACGGCAGTTATCTTGCGAACGAACAGGCAGACGAATAGGCAGACACACAGGATTATTAAAGTCATAAAGACTTTACAACTATGTTGGAAAGTATTAAAAATACAAAAAAAAAAGCTTTTTTCAGATACGGTCTACAAATTTTGCCATCATCCAGTCTGAAGAATTAGCTCTATTAAACATAAATTATTTTTATCGTAAGATTATTTTTTAATTTCTTAGAATTTAAATCAGTATCCAATAATTTCCATCCGGACAGTCAAGTTGTACACACGTCAAAAGGGATATTGCAACACCATGAAAGAATGAACGTATAAATATGCAAATTACAGTATCAGTAAAACAGAGAGCTCTATGCAAATGATTAAGTTTTCTTACTTATCGTGTCACGTGACACACTGTTTCTGGTGATAAAGACCAGCAGACGGCACGTCCCGTAAATACTATCAGATACGATTTGCGACAGACGGACTTTCAAAAAGTGAAGAAACGATTCCTCGAAGATCTCAGCGAGCTGTATACCAGCAGTTACCCTATGTTTTACTTCCTTTCTCTCTTTAAGTTGTCTTCGTTTGGATTCTCTTTTCCAGTCTTGAGTTGGTCTGGTTTAGTTTCTCTACTTTTTCTGTAATAATAGTTCTGAAGATTTTCTACAGTTTCCTGGAGTTCTACCAGAATTTTTTCTAAGAGTTCATTGCCTGTCTTATTTTAATCCTCTCCTATTCTCCCCCTGGAGGACTGTTTTTTTTTTACAAATTGATGCGAACTCTTCCTTTTCTCTATTTCCTGTTTAGCTACTCTGTAAGGCACTTTGTCTCGTTGCCAAATGTATTTTTCCACACCTAAAGCAGATTTGCATTTCTACATCGCAAGCTGTCAGTTCGTGTTCTCCACCGCATGCACTACACTTGGGTTTTTCAGTATAGTTCCGTTTAGTATGAGTTTAGGCAATTTTGGCAAATTATAGGTCTTTCTATGTAGGGAAGCGTTCTATATCGATTATAGATAAACTTAAAATGTTCTCTTTCAGTTTTCCCTATTTCCCGTAGTAGGATCACTGGAATTTGTTCATGGTTTTAGGCTTAGTAAATCTTACAATTTCACTCCATGCAATGCCTTGCATATTTAGTTCTTCTGCCATTTCCCCTAACGTTAGAGTGTTTTCTAAATTCCGAAGGATTGCCTTGTTGCTTATTGATTCATCCACTATTCGAGTTGTCACTTGCGTCCCCATATTTGCTTTTACTTTAGAAGGCTTACCATACTATCACAGAAGTTGACGATAATCACTAAGTTTACATTCCTCGTAGCCTTGACACCGACTACTTTCCTAATTCCCTGATATTCGTCCAGTTCCTGTTTTAGAGCCACTGGATGCACTTTTTGGAGGTTTTTCATTTTCGCTTGTGATAATAATCTTTACCGAGTCAATTCCATTTTGAAAAGCTATTTAAGCTTTTTCAGTGTCATTCTATTTATTTATTTTCCACTGCTCCGTATTCCAGGAAATTATCCTTTTCTTTTCCTATCACATTGTCAAAGTCGGTGTTTTTCCATTTACCGTGTTACACATTAAAACCTGTTGACTCGACTTCCATACTAACTTACCCTCACATATTTTCTGAACATTTGAATCCAAACATATAGCTTCAAATCTTGTTTGCAATCCAAATATCGCTGTCCGCCCCCTGCTATTTCATAATAATCACCAAAAGCATTATGAAGCTTTTATATGTTGAAAATATCAAACAGTCACTAGTCATAGTGCATGAAATTAAAAAGAAAAATAAGTAAATATTTATATTCATCTAAAACGAATATATTGACATATATCACTCATCACAATCCCATTCCGAAAAATGCAGACCTCTTCACCAATCTATGGTGAAATGGAGAAATTATTTAATTCGTCCAAAATCAAAAATTCGTGTTGGAAAAATTCAAAAATCCATGACAAGAGACAAAATTCAAAAATATTTTCATATAGCTGTGAATTGCATATGCCTACGTGAATTCCTTCATGGTGTTGCCATTTCACTTTTGACGACTGTATTTCCACTCAAGTTTTAACGCAAGTGTCTTATGTTACAAGTGTCTTATGATCTAAAGTGAGGTTTCACAAGACTGTTCAAACGGCCGGAGGAGGGTGGGTTTAAATTATTTGTTAGGTGACACTTGTTTCGATTTTTAGGTTTTTAGGCAATTTTGACGTTACATTTTTGGACTCTTCAATGGATGCATTCGGTTTACTCACGCTACGCTTGGACCCAAATTTGCTGCTTAGCGACTTTTGCGTCTGCGCAGGAAGGGGGTGTGGAGAAAGGGCGGGGTTGCGAGATTTTGGTGGAAACTTTTGCGCCTGCACAACGGTCATAGAACTGGCAAAAATACTGTGTGCTTATACATTTAGTAACCGTTAGTGGTGCAAAGCCCACTAGTATTGCATTCTTTTCGTAAAATAGGTTTACCTAATTACTGATGAAAATGGATAGCATATACTCTAAATTAAAAAAATATATATAATGTTAGAAGAATTGATATTCCTGTTGAAGTATGGAGAGATATATTTAGGATAGTTAATAGCGAAATCAATAAAGAAATTAAATAAAAATTATATTCTGCACAAGCAACAGATAAGTAAACTATTTGTAAGTTCATGCTGTATGTAGGCAAAAACTTTTATAAGAGTAACTAATCATTTTAAATATATATAAAGTTTAACGTCCCCCGTTGCAGAATGTAAATAATTTCTGCCATTTCCCAGCGATTTTTTTTTGACGAATGCTAGAAAATCGTAATGGAACAAAATACAAACACGCATAAAATACAAAATACTGGAAAACGAATAACAAATACAAATACATTCCATGATAAAAATAATTGGATCAGTTCAAGAATAATGTGAGGTCAAGAAAAAGCTTGATCTAAAAATATATTGTATTTACCCTTTCTTTAAATAACAATTAAAACTTATTAGTTAGAAGTTTATTTTTCATTAATTTTAATTTAAAATACCCACGAAAAGCAAATTGTATTTCGCATTTGAGATTTCCAGCGAATCTACTTTTTAAGTTATTCTCTAAAATTGTATATGTTCCTATAGTGGGCCATGAACGGGTTAGCCCAGTAAGGTTCAAAATCCAAAGAGTGGAAATATAACGCGAAATACAACGACATACCGGATATGAGCTTTCTAGCGCCCCTTGATCATTAGTTATTCCTCCGAAAAGCATAACTGTGTATTGCGGACACAGGACGATCTGGGTGGTAAGATTTATAATTCAAAGAATGGAGACATGCTCAAAGTCATGACATTGTGGAATAAGAAATTGTTGGTGACGGACGGGCTTACATTACTGTCCAGGCGGTGGAACGCACAATTAACGTATTCTGAGAGACTGTTAAAATAGCTTTTGAATATAAAAAGAGAGATGTGTACTCGTATATCCTGTTAAAGTCAGACGAACATGAAAATAAATTCGCTATAGTAAAAATATGTAACTAACGTCGCTACTGACATATTTCGCATCCCACAACTTTCTCTGGGTCGCACCGAAAAAATGACAGCACATAAAAAAAGAAATGCGGTACATTTGTAGAATAATCTTAAGGGAATATGCTGAAATAAACCGCTTTTTATTTAAACTTTAGTTTAAGAGATATTGAATGTCAAAATCAAAGGAAGAGTGTT